>VZSG01001319.1:37485-71585 GCA_013398315.1 Nothoprocta pentlandii
TGCCCAATCGGGAGACTAATTTCAACTTTTCGCCTTGTATGGCATGGGGTTATCAGTAAACTGCATAAATTAATTACGCACCTAACTCCCATGACATCGCGAGATCTTCTGAGCGCCATGCCTTAAGCTCTATGCCCTATACTATACTATATCATCTACTTTGCTAAGCTCTCTACCTTATTAAGCCCTAAAAACACAAAAACTCCTACAGTTAATATATGGACTTTATTTAACCCTATAGAAGATGAGAAGAGTAATAGCAATAGTAGGAAGTAGTACATCTGAAAGCAGAAGCAGGTAATACATGTCATATGCCTATGTAAATGGGAAAAAAAAATTAAAAAAGAAGAAAAACAATAAAACTGTTTGTTCATACGAACATGGATCAGATCTTGTGCAGTGATTAGGAGGAATTGTGACTTCAAATGTTATTGGACTGAATCACATCCTGTTGTAAGTGATTCTGTTCCAAGGACGGTTTTTACTGATATTTATGTAAGAACTGAAAAATGCAGCTTAACACTGAATAAATCAGATAATTTTCTAATAGTGCCATGCTATACCAAAAAGATGTATGATATAGATGTCATACCTAAACTCCATGAAAAAAAAAAAAAAACAGAAACCACCTATGTCATTTCTATTATTACTGAAATATGTCTCATTGCATTCAATGTAAAGTATGGTAGCTGATGTTACATAACCTTACATAGTGAACCTTAGTCAAAGTAAACCAAAGATGTCTTATAAATATTTAGAGCCTTAAAATGCTGATTGTCCATCTTACTCTGATCAATTTAACAAGTAACATCAATATCAACTCTTTGATTAGATATTTCTCTTCATTCTCTTCAATAAGAATCTTTATTTAAAAAAAATAAAGAAAATAATGTACATATGTTCTTATTTGAGAGAATTCTCAGGAGCAGCTTCAGTCTGGCTTTCAGGTCTATATTTTTCCTTATGTCCTTATGTTTATAATTAACTTTTTCCAGATATCTTTCTTATCAGGCTGCTCTCCTCTTTTTCATTTTTTTTTATTCCTGCCCACTCTGTTGTTATATATGTGCAATGATGAGGAATTAATCTCCCTTTAAATACTTCCAATGGTACTACTATATTTTCATATGTAAGTAATCAAAAAGAAAGGCTCTGTATATGTGAAGATATTCATATGCTGTAACCCTTGTAAGCCGTATGTATTTGAGAATATATGTACACGTTTCTTGTACAGTATCTTTATACTACCATTGTAAGAAAAATGACAAAAGAAAAAAAAATCTTTTTTCATTTTATTTTGTCCTTCATTATAGAATCTCAATTTCATCATACTCTTCACACTCTTAGTGTAAAAGAAGTTCACACATCAGTGCACTTAAAAAGGCTTCAGCAAAGAGATCTATCCTAATATGAATGCTAAAATGATAGCGATTTATTGAAAATTAAAAAAAAATAAATTGTGATTTTCCAGATAGATTTTAGCAGTAAATCAGTCTGAAATGCTCAGTGAATTTAAATTCCCTAAAACAGTGTTTGGATAGTTTCTGCTCTTTTTTTTTTTTTCTTTTTTTTTTTTTTTCTTTTTTTTTCTCTCTTTTTTTTTTTTTTTTTTTTTTTGTGAGGAAAAAATGTCAATGAACACTTTTTGCTTTTGATTAACTCACTTAGAGAAATGATATGTAAGAAGTAATAGTCTGGAGCTCTCAGAAGAATAAATCAGAAAAGAGAATTTAAAATTGAGCTTCTAATATGTTCATTTTCTCAGAAAGCTAGCAAGAAGAACCACCTTTCTTTGAATGTTATGATTAATCTCATTGTGACCAATGAATGAAATGAGAGACAAATGACAATAAAGCTTCAATTTAGTCAAAAGCTGACCCTGTAATGATCTAACACTCCTTCCTGTATCTGTGCAAAATGTCTAAGACTATAAACTCCTCACATCTATGACAGCTAGAAGCCTCCTACATGTGATATATGGGGTGATACAAAGTAAAAGACTTAATCTATTTTTAAAGATTTGTTCCCAGGAATAAAGCCTGCAGATGTAAATGCTGGTCTGCATCTGTTCTAAATGTCTTTTCATTAGTCAGCCAACTGCTAGATAAAAAGTGTTGCACCAGCAGCATAACATCTGAGAATATGCATGCAATGTATGTTGTTCGAGACAAGATACTGGGTTTGAAGGAGATTGAGTCTGGCATACAGCAAAGAGGTTATTTCGACACACACGCGAATTGAAGTAATTTTTTACTCAAGTGTTCTTTGATGAACATTCATAACTATTCATTATCTTCTCTTGTGTGTGTACGGAGTGCAGACTTTCAGCCCAATGACACTGGATTTACGAGGACTCTTCAGAATCATGGATCACAATGTTCTGCAATGTTCCACTGGTCCTGGCAGGAGCAAAAGGGCCAATGGCTGAAGCAATTACTCTTACAGAAAACAGACTGAATCCAAAGCTGACAAGTAGACATTTTCACAATGACACTTTCCTAACAGGGAAACAGTTTTGTGTACTATAAAGTTTATGTACATTGATGATGAACTGTGATGTGTCTGGCAGGGCATCAAATTTTGTTACTACAAAATCGAGACAAAGTAAGTAATATCTCAATTGCATTTTTTTTTTCTGGAAAAATAATTTATATTTTGAAATTAATTGATTTCCAGTAGTCATTCAGTAATTCTTTCTCAGAGATGACAGCAACTCATAAACCCCAAATATCTATAGAGTCTCAGTTTCAGGAATTTATATATGTTTGAAAGAGGTTTGTTTTGGTTGCTATGCCACTTAAAAAGACTGGGAGAAAGAGCTTTGATTCCATCAGCCATTGACGTTCCTCAGTCTTGAAATACCACATTCATACTGTGGGTAGGGAAAGTAATGGAGAGAAACATTTGACCTAGTTGAAGCCAGGTCAGATTATGCTTGGCTGTCTTTAGATAAGAATGCAAATGCAGCCATGTGGATTGCTTTTGAAACATGCTGCAAGATTGGTTGGAGATATAAAGTCTGATCCTAAGAATGCAAGTCAAAATGTTTGCAAGAAATATGGCAAATTTCAATATGTTGAAATTTGGCACTGTGTTTCTATTTAGGCCTAGAACAAACATATAAAGCATTAGCTAACCATCAGTTCTGAAGATTAAATTTAGTCTTATGTCAGCTAAAATCTTTACAGAACTGTAACATCAATATGCATGCTGAAACTATCATGGATGTATGAAGATAAGTGAAAACATCTAAGTTCAAAGGGTGGAACAGCCTTCATTGAATCGCACTATTCAGAAAGTCAGCACGACTTCTTACTGTCCTATTGTTATGTTTAAGACACCTTTGCTTTGATGCACAAAACTGTAAAGCTTTATAAGACTATAAGACTACAAGACTATAAGACTACAAGACTATAAGACATAAGACTACATTTTTTGCCTGGAGTCTTCATACTTTTGAAACAGTTTATTTATGACTTTTCAGTCTGAACTCTGATGTATTTTTGAAAATAGATTTGTTTAAAAAATTAGATTTCTCATGAAATTCTCAATGGATTTGTGATACCCATAGACTTAGCTAACGTATTTTTTTTCAGATATAGAGAACTATGTCTTCTCAAATTCATACAGATATTTTAAAAAAATCTCACTATTTCATATATACCTTTATAATATTTTTAAAAGCATGAAATATCAGAACAGTTTTTAAAAATATTGCTTTCTACATGCGTCATGCAAATCATGCGAAGTAGAATGCAAATCATGCAAAAGACTGTCATGCAAATCATGCAAATCAGCAAATAAGAATAGAAAACAATTGTTTCTGTTATTTGAACAACAAAGGTATGAAAGGCTTGTGTTGTTGTTGTAGTTCAATAATAAACCTTTAAAAATGTAACCAGACAGTCCATCCACAGCATAAATGTTGATATCACAGCCCAGCAAAAATGATTGTGTCATCAAGACCATGCCATAAGAGTAAAAGTTCTGGAAGAGGCAAAAGACAAGCCCTGTATCTGAGGGCATGTGGTCTCTGTGCTAGTAAAGGAGTGTCAGGAAACTTTTCAGATACCTGGCCTTGTCTGTATGATTATATCATTAGAGTGATACTAGGAAAGTTTCAGGCCTTCACCAACAGTTTGATGCAGTTATACGGTACAGATCAAGAGCTAGCTCAGGCCAGAGTCCGTTTTCAAGAGACAGGTTTATTAATGTAATTTATTTTGGAGGGCAAGAGAAAAACCCAGGAGGATGTGAAATGGTCCATGCCTGCTGGCTAACCTTAGACCTGGGTATGTTTAACAGCATGATCTCAGTCTATAGCCTCAGTCTATCTCTTCATTTAGTCTCAGAAGCAGTTAACAAAATAGATATTCCTAGATGAAGGATCAAGGAGCAGAGGAAAGATCTGAAAGTAGAAAGAATGGAAACCATATAGGACTTTTCCTAGTCCCAGGAAATAATATGATTTGAGTTATTGTAAAAGAAAAGAAAACTAATCTGACAAAATGTCCTGTTTCTAAAATGAAGATGCCAAGTAATGTTGATTAAGTGGCAAAGAAGCCCTTTAGAAATTCAGAGAACAATACTTCAGTGAAAAGTATGCCTATACAGGATTACTTATAAATTGTACAGACCGTTAAAAATAGAGATATAGATGCCTGTCTAGGATGATTCAAAGAAAATGCACTTAATTTAGAACTATAAAGTATTTTTTTTCTTTTCAGGAAAAATAATAAAAAGGTTACAAAAAAAAAGATTCAAAGGAAAGGTATATAAAGATTGAGAACAGCACAAAACACAGTGAGGGCACTTCAAAATGCAAATGGCAGCTCTAATGAATTAGTAAGAGAGGACTAGATAACAGAGAAGCAAATAGTCTGCAGCAAAATACCTTGAGGTGATTCTCATAAAATCACTTAGGATAGCAGTCTAAGCTATGCAGAGGCTTATTTTTCTCAGTACTGAATAAACAACAAAGGTAAATAAAATAAAATGTCTGAATTAATAAAATATAGAGTGGGTCTACTCAAGTCAAATAATGCACATTATGTGTATTACCAGAAATCCTAATTAATATATGGTTCTAGCTAGCATTATAAAATTGAATCAATGAAGACCAAAATTGTCTTACGCCATTTCAAAGCACTATAGAGATATATCTGCTTTGATCATATATATCCATAATGGATATATGGTCATAATCCAGGTTAAATAGCCTAAATAAGAGTCTGCAGATGTGGAATGCTCCCCAGCAATTGGAAGCTGAGGAGTAGACGGACTGTTTATATTTAGTATAAATGGCTGGCTTTACAAGGAACATAGTACTATAAATGAGAAAAATGTGGTTTGCTCTCTTTCAACACATGGGCACACCCTACAACAGAATTTGTTGTCTGTGCTTCATCTATGCTAACATACCTATAAAATTTATTCAACTACTAAATGAAAGCATAGAAAACTAAAATAATTCTGTCCTATAAAATCTCTATGTAATATAAACAGAGCTCTTTTTTACCATAACTATCATACATTTGAATTTTGGGATGAATTGAAAGCTGCAATAAAAGGGTTTCTAAAAGCCAAAATACGCATTCTTGGTAGTCCAGAAAACGAAACACATTTTTTAAGAAACTGGGAGCTGTGGTAGCTGCAATATTCAATTACTCACTTGCTGTTTCGAGATCAATGGCCTTGAGGGAATATAATGTTAATTAAGGCTTAATTCATTCAAGATAAATTGACATTTTTTTTTTCTCACAGCAGTAATTGGCTAAACAGAAAGCTTACTAGTAGTATTTGGAGTTAATAGAAAAAAAAATCATCTTTTATTCCGCGCATCACTATTTATTAAAAGGTTCCCTGCATTCAACAAGTATAATACCTTGCAGGTATAGCAACAGTCATAATAATGCTTGCTTACACTAGTCATCTACAAAATATTCAGAAACCTTTAATGATTCATTCTAGAATAAATCATCTTAGAAATTTATCTATAACTTGGAAATAATTTCCATAATCTGACAAATCAGTGAATTTGAATCTAGCAAAGAGTGTACTGCAGTAATCAATTACTGGAAGGAAAAAAAAAAAAAAAATTAAATAAGTGCTTTATGATAGCATTCAAATAATTATGTAACCATGTTAGAAACATTCCTTTGCTTTAGAAGAGAAAGCCTATGTAAAGTGCCATGGATATCATTGAAATTAATACTTCTGTTGTGCCTAACTTGTCACTAGCAGCTGCAAAATCTGCAAAGTTTGGGTAAAAAATTCTGCTAATCTATTTCAGCTGTAGTTCCACTTTTTATCATACAATTTTTCAAGGGAAAGGCAAATGAGGTCCATCATGTTTTATAGTGTTTCAAAAGAAGATAACATCTCAATTTCTTTGACATCTTGCATCTTATACCATTACACTACTCCAAATTTTATAATTGTTCCTCTTTTGACCAGTGATATCATAAATACTACACAGGGCAGTAAAATTTCACACAGGATGTATGAATCTGAAAGGACTGAATTACATTTAGCAGTCTTAATTGAAGCATCTGTTCCTCTGCTGTAATGACATCAAAATTCATTACAGCATAGCATCATTACAATGCAAAAGAGCACAAAAAACATCATTGCCATATAAAAACCTTATCACAAGCTGGATTTCCAACCAAGATGTGAAAGGAAAAAATAACTGGGTTTTGAAGTGTACCAATTTGATAGCAGTAATCTTTCCCCTCCTCCTCCTCATTTTTGATGAATTTTTATCATAATAGTATTTTTATGTGTATGTAAAAATAGGGTTTTTTACTTTTTTTTTAAGCTACTTTTGATGAAGTGTTCTTTATCAACTAGAAATATCTCATGATCATCCTTAATTTTCCTCATTTACATTTAGTATTTTTTCTTATTTGGTATTTGAAATTTTTAAAACCATTTCATAATGGTATTTTTTCTAATAGTCTCTTCCACGTTGAATTACATATGCATTGGACTTCAGTAGTAAACATTCTTCATAAGACCGAGACAAGGTTTTTATGCCATTTAGGGGCAAGCAAACTTATATTTGGACTTTGCTAGAACCCCAATTTGCAGATCTCAGCTGCAGCACGGCCAACTGTGCAAAGCAAGTAAAGTAAGAAGCTGCAGGCAACATCATTCTTTCCTCACCTGTCAACCTGCACCCTATCAGCAGTGACATTTTCCTGAGGCTGAAGACAATATCAGAGGATCTTGCAGCAGCAAGCCACGTTAGATATGAAAATGTTAAAATCTGCAGCTAAAGGAAGCCATCAATTTCTAATATTTTTGAAAGTATTTTGAGCATAATTTAGTTAAGAAAATCCAGTAAAAGTCATATGAAAAATAGATGATATTTTAGACACTATAGCTTGACTCAGACCCCTTCTTCCTTGCAGGCTCAATTTGTTCACTGAAATGGTTTGGGGACCAAAACTTTAGTCTCAGAGAGTACAGTCTATTCTTCTCCAATCACTTTGCTCTCCCTTTAATGAATAGAAAACTATGAAATATTTGCTAACCTCTAGCAAAAGCAGGCTTAGACAGAGGTAATTCTCCCATGACTCAGGGACTTCTCCCATGACAACTTGCCTATCTTCACTGTGGTTTGACTTCAGAGTCAGAAAACAAAAAAGTTTCCACCGGTTCTCTTCTTCCCTTAATACCTCCTGAAGGATGAGTCAATTGTGTGAAGGAAAAACATCGTCACGCATTATTAGATTTACTCTCTCTCTCTCCGGATGTAATTCTTGCTACCCATATTAGACACCTATGCTTTATGAGTGAGGCCTAAAGTCTACAAACATATATTTCCATATAAAATGTATATGTGATAAGATATGTGATTCCAAAGGTGGTTAAAAACCAAATAACCGTAATAATTTGCCCATGATTTGATGCACTGCTGACCTAAGTGAAAATAGAACGTAAGCTAGATTTGAGTCAGATTTCTTTGTACTTTTTATTAAAGGAGATGGAAATGGAGAAATAGAGTGATTGTATCATAGACACGAAGGAAAACTTCCATATAGTAGTAATACATGAATCACTTATGTAACTTATTGTACACTATATCTTTAAGACTGTTGCAGGAAAGGACACAAATGCAACATCAAAACATGTGAAAAATTGTGTATCATCATCACTGTGAAAAATGTGCTTCTGATACTCAGAATTTATTTTATTGTATATCTGGAAATCTGTTTTCTTGTGAATATTTATTCAAGCAATCATTTGCCTGACAGAAGTGTTAAGAGGAGACTCAAAATATTTTAAAAATAGAACAAGCACCATTTAGCATTTAATATTTATATTTATTATTATTACTAATAGTTACTATTAATTGTTATTATTTAGATTTAGCGTTATTATTGAACGTTTTTACTTTTAAATAAAATATTAATAATATTAAACAAAAAACAAAAAATCTGCTCTATACTTAATCTTTGCATATAGAAACATATATAGAAAAGAAAATGAAACATATATAGAAAAGAAAATACATGGGTTGCACAAGACTGTTTCCTAATGGGTACTTGCTGAGCATAATAAAATGATCTTATAGCTTATATTATTCCCAAATGTTCCTTGGGTGCGAGTGTATGTGCACACATACAGACCTATGTGTGCGCAGTATGTTAAAGTTTTGATTTTATTTACGGATTAGTTGGAGCCAAAATAATATGCATCTTTTGAATAACAAACGTTTTTGAGTTTTTTTTTCCAATAGTTTCTGTAAAACTATTTAAATTTTAAAACTATTTATTTATTTATCAATTTTATTTATTTAACTATTTTTATTTATATATAATTCAAATTTAAATTTAAAAAACTAGTTCATAAAACCATATTTGATC
Source organism: Nothoprocta pentlandii (assembly GCA_013398315.1). Classification (NCBI taxonomy): domain Eukaryota; kingdom Metazoa; phylum Chordata; class Aves; order Tinamiformes; family Tinamidae; genus Nothoprocta; species Nothoprocta pentlandii. The sequence goes on from VZSG01001319.1 coordinate 46,359, forward strand.
AACTAAATCAACTACCTGTTGATTTTAGGAACTATCACTACTGGTTTTGCTTTCATCATTATTGCTATGCTATTCATTGGTATATATACATCTCTATCTTCCCTGATATATAAACAAAAATATACATTACATAATGTTCAATAATGTAATTATTGTATTGTATAGTTATGATATTTTATTCTTTTTTTAGCAATAATACAAGAAGAGGGGATTTTAGATAATTAAGAAAAGAAATTCATGTTTACAATTACAGAGGTCACTTATTTTTTTACAAATTAATCACAAAAACGTACTTGTCTAATCAGTATCATTGACAACTGAAAAATGCATAATGAAAAATATGCAAAACCTATCAAGGTCATTTGGTAATTTCTACTGGCTTTTCCCTATCAAAAATTTATATTTTTAAACATTAAAATGTTTTATGAATGCTCCCAAGATGGAAGGAAATGTATGTACATGAGTTGTATGTATGAATGGAACATTCCACACACACCACAGAAGACTTCTTTTTGAAATTTGTTAGGAGAGAATGAGGGTCCAAAATGCTGTTATAAATGAACCTTTTTGCAATATATGCTTTAGAATATATGTGATAATTTTTATTTGAACAATAGCTTACTTAAAATAAGTTAATCTTTATATAAATATCCGAAGTAGTGAGAAAAACAAAGAAGTTTTCTAGCAAATTTCCTTTATGATTGATTCTTAACACATTTAATATAAATTAAGCAATCTGGATTCTAATTCTGGATTTCAGCAAGCTATTTAAACTCTTTGACCTAGACAAACAATAAGGAAGCTTATAGATTATTCCAGGATGTGGACCTGTGTGCAGTGTAGATTTTTTCAAGCTACAGATCCACAGCAGTAAAAAGTGAAATAAGGCACGGTCACTGCTGTCCTTTTCTCCCACTTTTCCTGAGCCTCCCTTGTGCCTTAATGATGGTTTGACAGTGAGATCCGGGCTGCAGTTGATGAACTGGATGAAACCATCTGTCTGTAAACCTATACTGCAAAATGGGTCTAGTTCTCTGTCTGTGTTTCTCTGAACCAGCTCATTTAGTGTCTGACTTGCATCTGATTGAGGCACAAGGGAATGATGCTGCCAGATAGAGCAGCAGAAGGAATGTTATTGCATAAGGCATGACTTAGAGTGGTTTATAAAGAACTTCAGTTTTAATGTTCTTGCATATAAAATGGGATATTATCTGTTTATCAGTATTGCTGCAAAAATTAGTTCATCGTAAATACTAATGATGCACTTTGAAACTTCAAGATGGAAGCAACTTACCTGGAAAGCACTTTTTTTTCCAGTTTTATTTTATTGTAGTCCTTACTCTATCACAAAATTCTGAGGTTCTCAAACCTTTGCTATTGTTTATAGTAAGTCACATGAGGAAAAGTAACAGAAAACAATTCACTACAAAATAAAACAGAATAACTCACATTCTGAAAGAGATTGCACTGAAATGATCTCATTCTGAACTTTATTCCTTTGTTTTAGCAGCTCTGTTAGCTCCAGCATGCAGAGCAGTTTGAATTTCCCTGTGGCTCAGTGGTGCCTTTTAGCAGTTTTTTTTTTTTTTTTTTTTTCTTCTAGGTTCTCTCTTCATTGAAAGCCTAATAGGTGAACAGCAGTGTGCATGGGACCTAAATATCACCAGTCCATAGGGGCAAACCACTACAACTATAGTAAAAAGGTACTTAGAGAAAGAATGACAAGCTCTTGGGAAAGAATGCCATTAATGCTTATTACAGCCACACTATCTCACTGAGCTTTTTCTTTATTTGTTTTGCTTGCATTCTGGGATGTAGGCAAGGGTAAAGTAAGAGAGTGCAAGCTTTCAGTTACTTAAGTAGATGTTTTAAGTCTAAGATATTCCTGAAGTCCAAATTGCCTAATGTAGCTAGATCCTGCATTTTTCGGTGTCTAGTGCTTTTAAATTCCTCATTCTCTTATGTGATGCTTGAAACATTTTAAAGGAGTTTGATTTTTGAGACAATAGAAAACTATTAAGGTGTCTTAAAATGAACAATGCAAACCCAGGGAATTCATAATTCTTAATCACTTGCAAAAAATGAAAGACTTTTATGAAACTATCTATCCCAGAAAATGTATTGATTTTCTCTTGAATGGTTTCTTTCATGCATGTTGACAGCCCAGTACAACAGCAAGTCAATGCGAATGGTGTAAGGAGTTAAACTGACAATCTCTGAAGTCCAGTCATCTGGAATGGCACAGAGAAAAGAAAGGTTTAATTACTGAGCATCTGACACTTGTTATATGTAATTGCTGGTTTGAAGACCACCCATCGCCCCACATCCAAGGGCACTCAGGAAAACTCTTAAATCTCTTAAAACTCTTACCATCACAGATGTAAATATATAAGCTGTTTGAATTCTTTTTTTTTTTTTTTTTAGATAGTCTTCTCAAACTGTGTTCATTTACTTTCTATGACTTAAATGTACCTCTACACAAGAGGATTTCATCCTCAATATTTAAATATATTTTATTTTTCCTTATTCAGGCAAATAAACTTGAGATGCTCGGTTTTACTTAACTTTCACATTTTTGACTCCTAAATGGCAGATTTGACTCCTAAATGGCATATACAAAATATATGCTCTTCAAAATCAATATGTTTGCTTATTCGTAGTTCCATATATTCAGGATAACGTGTAGGGATAAAACTAACATAACAGTTGGTTACTGGAATAATTAATAATGCATATTCCTAACATGATATATAGATACTTTTCTCTGAACACTCACATAGGTAGGTTAAAACAACATGGTCCAGAAGGAAACAAAATGGGAACAGAATCTAACAAAATACGTAGAACTTCCTTCCAAACATGTACAACTTCCTTCCATTCAGAGGAGCATGGAAATTTGGTCATTACTGTCTATCAAAGTTTATTGAGTAAATCATCAAAAAAGCTCCTTATTAAGTCAACAGAAAAGAATGCCTAGAGTCTCAGATTTCTGTCATCTAGTGACAAACACAACTTTGAGCCAAGCTCTTCCTTTCTTAAGATGTCAGAGAAAAGTAAAGTGAGACCCTGGCAGACTAGAGGAAGTGGACAAGACGTGGGATTGTGATCCAGTAACAGAAATGAGATTATGTTTTCAGGGAAAAGTGAAAAATTTTTAATCAGGAGAGAAGTCTGATGTCTAAAGTTTTTAAAATAGAAAGGCTGGAAATTCCAGACCTTTCACTGTGAGCACCAAAATACCTATATTATCCAGCTCCCCACTCACCTGAGATTTAGGCCATTTTACTATCTTTTGGCTGTCTGGATTTCCTGGGGAGCAGGAAAGTTGAGCAGCCTGTCAGTAATCCTGGCAACCTCTTGTACTTTGCTGGTTGTGCAGTGATGTGACCTCCAGTCATTTAGCAGGACAGCCAGGTTTGTAGTCTGGGATCTGTGACCCACACCCACCAAGCTGGGTGGAGTGGCCGACACTCCAAAAGGTTGTGCTGCCATTCAGAGGGACCTGGACAGGCTAGAGAGTTGGGCAGAGAGGAACCTCATGAGGTTCAAGAAGGACAAGTGCAGGGTCCTGCACCTGGGCAGGAATAACCCCAGGCATCAGTACAGATTAGGGGTCAACCTGCTGGAAAGCAGTTCCACGGAGAGGGACCTGGGAGTCCTGGTTGACACCAAGTTAACCATGAGTCAGCAGTGCCCTCGTGGCCAAGAAGGCCAATGGGATCCTGACTGCATCAGGAGGAGTGTTGCCAGCAGGTCAAAGGAGGTGATTCTGCCCCTCTACTCAGCTCTGGTGAGGCCACACCTGGAGTACTGTGTGCAGTTCTGGGCTCCCCAGTATAAGAGGGACGTGGAGCTCCTAGAGAGGGTCCAGCGGAGAGCGACAAAGATGATTAAGGGACTGGAGCATCTCTCGTATGAGGAGAGACTGAGTTGGGTGGGCCTGTTTTCTCTGGAGAAGAGAAGGCTGAGAGGGGATCTGATTAATATGTATAAGTACAACATGTATAAGTATCAACATGGACAAATACCTGTGGGAAGAATGTAGGGAGCAGAGACATGAATTTTGTACAAAGTAAGAAGTCACTAGAAGCAGAAGTCACTAGAAACTCTGATAGATAAAATAAGCAGCAACAACAACAGGAAACTTTTATTTTATAAGGCCTTCAAGTAAATTTGATAATCTTTATGAAAAACAAATCTGTTATACAATCTAAATATTATTTCCATCTTTTCACAATGTCGGGCATTTTACACTGTGGTTGAAAATAGGAATTCAATGAGTAGTAATTAGCATAATTCATTCATCTTGAATTTTTATTTTATGAAATGTCGTAATCTTTAATTATGAAATTAAAGATTAAGGTAAAGAGATATAAATTACCAGATTCAGTATAGCCTTGTGAATGCGTAATAGATACTTTTGGGTAAAGTCCACGCAAATCTTTGTAAGTAACTTCTATCACTTGCAATATCTGATAATCTCTTGTTAAGGTAAGATAAATCTAAAGTAAATGGCTAAAGCTGTTTTAGTCTTAGAGAGCTGTTTGTATAAGTGAGTTTGCTGCATCTCTCCCTGAACATGGTTTTCAGTTTGTGGATATTCCTTAGCAATGAGATAGCAGAAAAAGATTTGGCAGGCAAAGCAGAAGAAAAACCATCAATGAATTAACAAACCTGAACTTTTTAATATATGTGTTAAAAACAGTGCCACTAAAACTTCAGAATTAAAAATACTATATCTAATTACTTTGAATGGGTGAGCTGAAGAACGGGGAAAAACATACAGAATGCATTTTGCATTCAGGTAAAATTTCTGCTGTTTATGATGTGCTTAATGGTGCTTACAATTTCGTCTGTCAGTTTCTGTTGCTATATTAACCCCCTGTGTCTATATAGATATGAAGTGGAATTTTGCCTTATAATTTTTGTAAGGATATTTTCTGGACTTTTAAATTAGACTCCAGGAATTAGTATGGAAATAACTGAGATTTGGGAATCAGATACTGAGTGCCTGGTACACAACAGAATAAATTTTTCATTCCATGGAAAGATGAATCAGAAGAAGTGAAGGAATCAGGAGTCTTTAAAACCCGGTTAGTGAGTGCAGAAACCAGGTTCTGCACAGTCTGTCTTCAGATTCTGTAGGCAGCTTTTAAAATAATCTGTGAGAGGTAAGTAGCTAAAACTGCATCTATTGTTAAGAGGCTTTAAATTACCTTTGGATACCATATCCCTCCCAAATCAGTGGCTTACAAGCTTAAATTTGTACATATTATTACAAACTAATAAATAATAGCTAGTTTTTGTGTTTATTGACAGGTTAAAGTGAATATTTAAGGAGAAAAAAAAAGTAAATTTATTAAAATGTTGCATGTTTTACTATTTTTTTCCTGCACCAGAAACAGTTTATTCTACTGCCTTTGATTGAACTGTCATGTGCTTACTTTAATAAAGCTATGTAGGAAATTTGAATGTGCAAATATGCCAAGACTGCATCTGTATATAAACAGGAAAGATACTGCTGAAAATTCCATATAGTTCACCTATATTCCAGAAAATGTCTAGATACAATAAAGCTATATGGATGAAAGCTATTCATTCAGGAGATAAGGAAGAATCCTGCACTGCTCTGCCCTTCGACAGTGTGCCAGTTCTCATTCCATCCTTTTATCACTTAAGTATTTTTGTTGGGTGACTTGGGACTTATGCAGGATTGCTATTCAATAGTGGCTACAATTGAAGCAGAGCCATGAGCTAACCATCAAATATGAGGTACAGTTAAATTGAGTCTTCCTTCTCCTGAATTTTCCATCAAATCTGCTGCAGGGCATATCCTGTCTGGAGTAAAAGATACTTATTTAAAGTTAAAGGAAATTCCAAAGAACAAAAAGCAAATTTATAAAAAGTGGAACCATGACTAAGATGGAATTTACTGACTTAATGATTAGATGACAAATATAATATAGTGCAGTTAAAGAAAGGTAATTAAGTCTTTTAATATGTAGAAAGTTGTTAACATTACTCACGTGTATGAATTAGACTGCCAGCTATAATTAATTTCATTATCAGTATTTCACTATTTAACTGTATGAAAACAACAAAAAAAGGTGTTTTTTTAAATAAGCTTTTTTAAAATTATATACATTTTTCCTTGTTATCATTTTCTACATTTTTGATAATGATGACAGAGGCAAGAAAAAAGGAATATATTTAAAATATGTATATATTTCAAAGCTTGTTTACTTTGCTCTTATCTAAAATAATACCCTAAGAATCCTTATAAGACTGCATAAATTATTTGGTAGCTGAAGAGAATTGTAGAAGAGTAGAAGAGTATGAACTTTTCTCAAAGTCCAAATATATCATAGTTGAAATACATCATAAGTCTCTAGTACACTCAATCTCTTTCCCAGAATTTTAGTCTTTTATATGGTCTGTATAAAATCAATCATCGGTCTAAAGAGATCCTTGCTGCACTATTTGAATAGAATAGGTATGTCTGTTTCAGTGACTTGGATGATACAAAGAAGGAAGGATGAGGATTTGATATGTCATGTTCTGGGGTCTTATTTTCACATTGCACGTTTATGATGAATGAACTCATGCCCTCGATGAGTCCTGGCTGTCTGGTGCACATATAGACCCTGATAACCTTGATCAGCCTCATCTGGGACTCATATCACACTCTTATCCATAGCCCAAGAATATCATTACAGTTTTGATACTACTGGGAGAAGACTAACCTTGCCCATCAGTGATCATCTCACTGCATGTCACATAACTAAAGACAAAGAGTTAAATCCTCAGGAAAATATCCAGTCTCTGTTGCTAATACAGGCAGACCAGTGAGTCCCATCGGAAACATCATTCAAAATCATAAGAATCACTGCTGTTAGAAATCATAGCAAGTAAGAGACCGATGAAGGTTGGAAAATGAATTTTTACCTTAGGGAGATACCTATGGGAGATTAAACATATGGTAAAGAAATTTTTGTGGCTTCAGATGTGAGAATGCTAGAGTCTAGATGTGTTAAGTTCTACTTTCCTGTTACTAAAGGGAGACTAGACTGTGCCATACAATGGGAACATTCACCCCCTGTGAAGATGATCTTCCACCAGCATGCATTCTGAAGGATACAAAGGTTGTATTTTGGGCAGTGCATTCTTGAGTGTTCTCGTTTATGAGCTGAAGTGAGAATTAAAGTCTGCTGACTTAAACCATTTTTATCAAAGAAAATGCATTACTGTTATATAAGTATCGCTCATTCCTGTGGAATGAACATCAAATTGTACTCTTAAACTTTTGCTGAAGACAAGTTCCACCCATGCAGATTGTAAAAAGATTCAGTTATAAGGGAGAAGGTTGAGTTTCCAGTAAGTTTTTCACTATAATGCACATTCGTACACATACTTTATTATAAAAGGTCATGTGCCACAGAAACTTTCATAATAAAAAAGACCTTGAAATGAAGCAGTAGATCTGTTACATGTGTGCCTGACCTCCAAAAGTCTATCCTTTAGCATATAATCAGCAACGAAAGATTTGAAGTTGGAGCAATGTGAGATGGTCTATTCACACTGTGCTGTTTTGTACATCATCTTTGCCTGCTGATGTATGATTTTCCCTAGAGCAGTTAGAGTGTTAGAGGCATTGTAGTAGAAACTTAAAAATATCCAAACTATTTAGGCACTTAATAAAGCTCTATAAATCTCTGTGATAAAATAGTGTAACAATGAAGACAAAATGAGGACAAATGAGGATAAAAAGGACAAAAAAGTGCCACAGAAGGAAAAGTACAAAGGAAGTCATCTAATATGCCTTTAAGTAACATACACAAAAAAAAAAAAAAAAAAAAAATCCAATATTGAAATGATATAGATATTTTTAGTGTGATATTTACCAATACATTCAATTTCATGTCTCTGGTGGCAAAAGCATTCTCTTGATCTTGAAAAAGTAGGAAAATCTTGACCTCAGAGAAAAGCAGACAATCCTGTATAAGGTATTGACCCTGAAAAGTTTTCTTGGGGCAAGAATATTTCTACCTGTTCAGATACACTATGGAGAGCCTCAGGTAGCTACCTTTCCCCCTACCCTCAGCTGGCCATAACGGGAAATGTGTGGTCTAAACTCCAAAATTTCCTTTCTAAGGAAAAAATAAGAGTAATACAGGACTATCTCTCACTTCAAGGTTGAGATTTGGATAAATGCCAGCAGAGAGGATGGGAAATATTCCTAATTTCCTTCAACAAGATGTATAGACTAAACTAGATGTGTAGCCATAGAGATACCGCACATTTTCTATTTGTTGTTTCACAATTTTTTTCCCATTCCTCTTTGAGTTGTTTTGAATCAGGTATATCACTGGCAACTAGCTTATTGAATTAGTTCTTTTGCTTTCAGGGAAAAGAGAATTGAGCCAAGTCTTTTCTTATGTTAGCTTCTTTTTGTATACCCTCTTAACAATATTTATGTAAATTTTCCCAAATTTTCTCTAGTGTCCTATATGCTTCTCGCTCTTTTGAGATTCTTAGTATCTGTTTCTCAGCACTTTCATTACTCATGATAATTTTTTAGATGGAACAGCTCATACTGGCTACTTTCTCCAGACACGTGGAGGAGAAGAAGATGCTCAGGAGTAGCCAGCATGGATTCACCAAGGGGAAATCACGCTTGACTATCCTGATAGCCTTCTATGATGGAGCGACTAGCTGGATAGATGAGGGCAGAGCAGTGGATGACATCTATCTGGACTTCAGCAAGGCTTTTGACACTGTCCCTCACAACACCCTCCTGGGCAAGCTCCGAAGGTGTGGGATAGATGAGTGGACGGGGAGGTGGATTAGGAATTGGCTCAGTGGCAGGGTACAGAGAGTGGTAGTCAGTGCGCGGAGTCTAGTTGGAGACCTGTGGTTAGCAGTGTCCCCCAGGAGTCAGTCCTCGGTCCGGTCCTGTTCAACTTATTCATTAATGACCTGGCTGAACGGATGGAGTGCTCCCTCAGCAAGTTTGCCATTGATACCAAACTGGGAGGAGTAGCTGATAGCCCTGAGGGCTGTGCTGCCATCCAGAGGGACCTGGACAGACTGGAAAACTGGGCGGTGAGAAACCTCATGAAGTTCAACAAGGGCAAGTGCAGGGTCCTGCACTTGGGGAGGAATAACCCCGGACACCAGTACAGATTAGGGGTGGACCTGCTGGAGAGCAGCCCCGCAGAGAGGGACCTTGGTGTCGTGGTGGATGACAAGATGACCATGAGGCAGCAGTGTGCCCTGGTGGCCAAGAAGGCCAATGGGATCCTGGGGTGCATTAAGAAAAGAGCGTCTCCAGCAGGTCGAGGAAAGTGATCGTCCCCCTGTACACAGCCCTGGTGAGGCCACATCTGGAGTACTGTGTCCAGTTCTGGGCTCCCCAGTACAAGAGGGATGTGGAGCTGCTGGAGAGAGTCCAACGCAGGGCTACCAGGATGATCAGGGGCCTGGAACATCTTCACTGTGAGCAAAGGCTGAGAGAGCTGGGCATGTTCAGCCTGAAGAAGAGAAGGCTGAGGGGGGACCTGATCAGTGTCTATAAATCCCTCAAGGGAGGCTGTGAGGAGGAGGGGGCTGGCCTCTTTTCAGTGGTGGCCAGCGATAGGACTAGAGGAAACGGCCACAAGCTGAGGCACCAAAAGTTCCACAGGAACTTAAGGAAACACTTCTTGGCAGTGAAGGTGACAGAGCCCTGGAACAGGCTGCCCAGAGAGGTTGTGGACTCTCCTCCTTTGGTGATCTTTAAAACTCGCTTGGATGCAGCCCTGTGCCACATGCTCTAGGTGAGCCTGCGTGAGGACGGGTGTTGGACTAGATGACCTCTGAGGTCCCTTCCAACCTTAAGCATTCTATGATTCTATGATTCTATTTATTTCATTTCACTGTCATGTATTCCGAAAATATCTGATAGGTTCTGATATATTATAAAGGTATTTTAAGAAGCTGTAAACTCCTCTTCTGTAAAATGTCAGATGATTGATTCATATTTCTGTAGCTAATCTACTAAAACAGTTCTAGGCACTGAAATCATATTGCTTTATTTGTTAGTAGAATCATGTAATGTCTTTTGCTGCCTTTAAAAACTTTTGTTAAGACCCGAAATCCCAAGTGTGACTACAGCACCATATCTTTCATTACAGGTGAAGAGGACATTTATTCTCCATCTATCAGATTTTATTTGGGAATTAATGCCCTTCTAGCCTTCACACATACACAAGCACACATACAATTACACACCTACATTGAGTGTCTTTAGATATCACATCATGATTCTTAAGAATATATTATAAATTATTTGCTTTACTTAGATTTTAAATAAATTTAGCTATGGACACAAACAGCTTAATATTTCTTTCATCTATTATGAAAGAAGATATCTTGGGTCTATTATGACCCAAGCTATCAGTGTTTATAACTTTAATAAGTCCCATAATAAGGAGATCTCACTGATAGCTTAAGTTCAGTCTGATGAAGAACAGTCCTATGGTAGACCTTCTTCTGCAAATGTTTTCATAATAGTTTCAGCCTTTCTTCAGCTCTAGAAAGGAAGGAAACTTTAGCTCATACGGTGGACCAACTGAGAAAAAGGAGAAAAAAGAATGATATTTCTCACTGCTGAGATTTTGGAATGACAGGAGTCAGTGGGGACCTACCAGCTATAAGCAGCAAGAAGTCATGCAGACAGAGCCAGAAAAGATCCTGGGGACGTTATTAAGCATAAGTTCTGAAATTACTTACTCTGTTTGAAAGATTATTTTGTCATCCAGTAAAGGAATTTAAATCCTAGATATAGCAGTCCATTCAGCTGTAAACCAAACAGATGCTACTACATCTTGTTTGACAGCTATTACCTTTGAGTCTGAGGTCCCAACAGGATCACCACAAAACACTTTAAAACACTTTAAAACATTGTAATAGCAACAAAAAGAAAGGCAGGCTTACCATTCCAATGGAATTTTCGATGGTCTTAAATTCAGCAATTATCCCAGACTACACTACTTTTGTATAATAGAAGAGTTAAGAAAGTTACTGTTTGTTCCTCCAGTTATTCAGATAGCTGTCTGCAGTTGTAACCCCTGTAACTGGGCACATAGTAAATAAATTATTTTGTTCTGAAGAAATAGTTGCTTAATTTAAAATAAGTGATAAAAAAGACCCAAGATAACACAAAGATCACATGAAGTCCGACAAACAAAATATGAGGAATGCTTTTCTCCTTTTCCCTTTTTCCTCCCTCTCTTCCTCTCTTTCTTTTCTCCTGTCTTCTGTGTTTCTTTTCTTTCTCTTTTCTCTTTTCTCTTTTCTCTTTCCTCTTTCCTCTTTCCTCTTTCCTCTTCCTTTATTTATTCCCTTCCTTTTCTCTTTTATTATCTCTAGTCTTTCTTCCTTCTCTCTCTCTCTCTCTCTCTCTCTCTCTCTCTCTCTCTCTCTCTTTCTCTCTCTCTCTCTCTCTCTTTCTCTTTCTCTCTCTCTTTTTCCCTTTCCCTCTTCCCTTCTCTTGCCTTCCCTTCCCTTCACCTGCCTGTCTTCCTGACTTGGAATGGATTGTTTGTACCTGTACTTAGCTTTTGTATACATGCTAATAAATTGTTTAGTGCTCTAGGCTAGTAAACAAGTGATTTCGCTCACTCAGGTGAAACCTGATATATGAATATACATTTTCTAAGTTCAGTTTCAGCAGTCTACCCAAGATTGTTTATATAAGTATATGTATATGACTATCATATGGTACTCTTGAAAAGTATAATGACAAACTTTTTCATTGAAGATGAAGATTCTTATACTTGTTATAGTTAAATTTAGAAGATTTAAAGAACTATAAACTCCAAAGTAGATAGCTTTTCATTAGTAATGAAAGTATTTCAGTGTTACATGCTTAAATATCCAGCTAAATTCATTTATTCTATATTTATCAAAACATATGTTTTCCAAAGGAAAAAAAAAAGCACGCATGCACAACTACACTTACATGTTCATATATATCACACAGGTCTATATGTTAAATGACTGGTATCATGAAGACTCCTACATCCAACTTACCATAGCTTATTTTCATACATGAAAAAAGAATAAAACTTAAAAAAAAAGGTCTTGTTTACAACTGTAGAAAAATGTCTAGAATTCTATTTGTTTCATTTACAAAGCACTGCACATAGCCTGAAACTATTAGAATGAATTTCTTTCTTACAATAAAAAGAAGCAAAAATATATAGAAAAAGAAATTGAAGACATTCACCCTGATAAGATCTCATCAACCAGACAGGGCAGAAATGTGACCATATCTAATACATAATCTTAACCATCTTGACGGTTAAATGTAGTTTAGAAATGAAAGTACATAGCAACTTTGAACCAACCCAATCAAAGATGTTTGAGAATTTCTTCACAGTGGAGAGAATATTTAAATGTTATACCTTCTGTCATTTCTTCAGAAGCAAAGTCTGACTTCCTTTCTGATGAGTCTTGGCACAGCACTCCAAAGAAACAGGGAAAGGCTGTATTCCTGGAATAAAACTCTTATGAAGCCAATGGGGGATACACCAGAAGGATGTTTGCATTGAAGGAGAAATCCTGTATTTTGTTAGTACAGATAAAATTGCACAGAAGTCAACAGGCTTACTGAAGGAAACCCATGTTCCTTGTTAGTTTTACTCAGCATTATTAGAAAAAAAAATAGAGAAAATAAAGCAGTAATTTAATTAAGATGACACACACACACCACTTGCCTGCTCCCAAATAAGTTTTTTTTTTTTTTTTAATTTTGTTTTTTAGAGATCATATATGGCCATCCATCCAGTAAAGATGTAAGTTAAAATTACCACCCATTTTAGATATTATTTAATCATATATAGCAATCATTCAGCCTTAAATTGGCTGAATTTCTGAATTGGCAACATTCAGAAAGTATAAATAATTGCATATTTCACAATTTAATGGAATGAGTTCCTCTAAAGAGATTAGTATATACTGCAACCAAACCATTGTTATCAATATTTTGCACTACGGTAACAAAGTTCAAATATACAATACACTTAAGCAACTGCCTAAACAGGAATGATTTTCAAATAAGCTATTTATGCAGCAATGACCATTCATCTTGCAAATAACTTATGGCATTTTGTATTTTCATAGTCAAGCCACATTTTTAGAAACTTGGAAAAGCCTGATATTTAGTAACTGAGAAAATATCAAAATTGTTCAGGTTTTTAAAGTCTGTCACACACTTAAATACACTCCTGAATGATGCCACATTTTTCAAAAAGGAATTTTTGAATACGAATTAAACAGACATCAATAGTAAAGAAGCATATTCACATAATATGTATCTGAACTGACAGTTCTACTAACTTCACGGTAAAAACGAACAAAGCTCTCAGCAGAGATTAAAAGCGTATCTATGATAATATATTATTTTGAACAGCTTTTAATACATACCATAACTGCACCCAGAAGAGAAGGCCAGCTTAGAGTATAATCAAATTACAGGCCTTCACAGCAGATCTTATCAGGACTGACAATTACAATCTACATTTTGGATATATTTCATTCGTGATACTGCTGTTTCCAGGGAATTTCCCATTTATTGTAATAGGATGGCTATCTACTTTTATCATTTAAAGAATTAATATACTAGAGCAACAGCCAAAAAATCATGCAGACTTAAACATGTGTTTCCAGCTTTATCTCACATTAGAGGGTTAATTACTTTCTTGTTCTTAATATAGAACCGCATTCAGTTGCTAAGGAAACCAATGATTTCTTCATGTCTACAAGTACTTGAGTAATGTTGCATTTTCTTTATTTTGCAAGTTGTTTTCTGGAAAGTATTGTGAGGAGCTTGGCAGCTTTTTTTTTTTTTTTTTTTGTCTTTTTAAATATAATGTTAAATAAAAAGAAAAAAAAAAAGAAAAAAGAAATCACATAATTGTTTAAAAAAAAAAAAAAAAAAAAGAAATTGAAGACTGACCTAGTAATAGCCAGATTTGTGAAGGTGAGGCAGAATAATGTATTGGTATTACGGAATTAATCATAATTCTGTCTTTCCTCCTAGGAAGAAGAGTTTGAGGCAGCAATCAGGAGTGGTTAGACTAGATCATCTTCAAAGGTCCATTCCAATCTTGATAACTATGTGATTCTATAATTCTATGAAAGTAAAACAAAGAGACTGAGGAGAACTAGAGAATTGCTTTAAGGAACAGTTTAATAAACATTGCTTCTAGAAAATTGATTTCATGAGAGAATATAAACATTATTTTTAACCAAATTTCATCCTTTGACATTTCTTACATTTCAGTACTTTAAGTATTATATGGCTCATTTTTCCACAAGGCAGGAATATTACTCAACAATTCAATGTATAGTAATATGCAATCATTTTAAATTTATTATAATTTTACGTGGCAAGGTGTAATTAATATTTAGTCGCAAGCAAAGAACTTCAGAATCCATGCACAAGTTGTTCTAAAATGGATGTGATTATTTCTATTTCTTAAAAGTAATATTATGAATATGTTCAAATACTGGAGCATTTAAAGCACTATAAAGGGCATAGAAGCAGAAACACAAACCCTCTGGATTCTTTTAGAAAAGTCCCGAGTTCATAGACATGTATTCAGGTAGGAACTATTTGGGCATTTAAGACCCTCAGCCAATCCAAACAGCAGTTCTGCATGTCAGCATAACCCTACACGTCCAATGGTCGAAAGCGATGATTTTTTTATGATGTTTAACTAATATGTGCCTAGCTCAAGGTCAGATCCTGCAAGGAACTCTGATTAGTTTCTTCTCTTCCTACTTCTCCCATTGATACCTGATCCAGTGGCAGTCTCAGTCCAATTATGATATACTGCTTTCCACCCTGAAAATTCTCAGGGATGGAAAAGTGATCTCCTAAACATCCACTCTATGCACCTTAAGCAGCACATCAAGAGAAAAATAACTATCCAAATATAGCAATAGTGAGTTCAGCTCAGTAGTTAATTAGATATATAAAAAATATATTTTGTTATCCTTCTAATCCATCTAATCCATTAAAATATTTTTTAAAACCATAAATCACTAATAGCGGAACTGTAATTTTCACTTGCAAGTCATCATAAAGTAGTCAATATGCCTCAGCAGCTATTAGGCATCTATTTGCAAGCCTACTTTCTCACATTAAATGGGAATATAAATTCAGTACTTTGTATAGCTAAAAAAATGGTGAATTTGATGTTTTTAGTAGATAATTTGAGCTACTATAGTATATCAGATTATATATATGCATATATATATACATACAAATATATAGATATATATAGAAATAATCTCAGATTCTATATAATCAAAATGATGTGTTTTATTTTATTTTTTATTTGTATGGCAAATGAAGACAGCTGCATAACAGTATTTACCCATCAGGCTATGTTTTTCAGGTGACTCAGTCCATTTTATGGAGCATTTTTTTTTTTTTTGAGTTTATTTTCTGATTGATTTTTCTTCTTTTACATACTCATGTGAAAGCCATGAGAAAGCATGTTGGATTTAGACGTCTTTTAAACATGATCTTCTTTAAGGGTCATGAAAACTTGAATTAATGTGAGTTCACTACATTATCAAGAATTTTGGTAGATGACAAATCTTTTCATGCCTTTCAAGAAAGAGAAATGCAGTCTAAATCCTCCACTAAAAGAAAAAAAAAAAAAGTAACATTTGATTTACTGGCAGCAGATTAAAGTAATACAAATATCTTCTAAATTCAGACTGACAAAGCATGGAAGATATGTCTTACGTACTGTAAGCATGGAAGATATGTCTTACATACTGTTTTGATTCACACATTAGTGTGCAGGTAAAACATATATTCATATATTTATAGAGAAAGCTTTTGCAACAGATCATACTGGTCACTTCAGAAGAGAAGATTGTACTTCAATCCAATCAAAAGCTTGTATACATGTTAAGAAGCTTGCTCAGGAGTATGTTCTTACACTTCTGCTCACTCTGTTCATTAATAACAAACAAACAAAAAATAAATGGCAGAAAAGCAACAGCAACATGCAAAAATTTAGGAGTTTATGAATAACGTCCTCCTAAACTGGGGTCTAAGAATCTTTCAAGGGTCTTCTAGGCTGCTGCTTATTCATGTAGGTGGATTCAGCTGAAGAGAGAGACATCCAGAAACTGCTGACTACATGCGATATACACATCACATCACCTCACACTACATTCAGCTGAGCATACAGAGTGTCTGTGTCAGGATGAGCTGAAATATTTAAAGAAATGTGAGTCATTTAAGTCAAGCAATGTTGTTATCTATTTATACCTTTTCCTTTCTCCTCAGAACTCATGACAAAATTAAGGATCTCAATTACTCTCTTCAGCTTCTATGGGAGTTAATTTGTGTATATATAATTCATTTTTTAATCAGATGAAGTGCCACATTCTCTTGTTTCAAGGCTTATTTTAAAACGTGGTGTCTTCCATTTTCTCTTTTCAAAAGAGAGCCTGCTCATCTGACCAAAGAGCTGTCACATCTGCTTTATGTAGATGAGACCTTGGTCTCATTCAAAATATCTCAATTTTGCTGATCTTATCAACAGAATCATGGATGGTCAAGTGCTCCAGTTTGGATGACATCCATGCTGTACGCTCTGGGTCGCAGCAAGGGCTAGAGCAGGCCTAGCAGTGGGGAAGTCTTGCTTTGCTCTAGAGTGGTATGAATGAATACAAGAGACCAACAATAAAGGGAAAAAGGGAGGCAACTTGGGAGGACTAGTGAATTCTTGTTACTCTACACACAGATCAGGATCAGATTTACCTACTCATAGATTTAGGCACTTGGGTAAAGTCCTTACAACTAGAGTATGATCATACCAGGCTAGTTGTGTATTCTGTGATGAGAAATCGATGGCTTTCAAAGAGGATTTTGCCCACTAAGATCTTCTTAAAAGGCTAATATTTCCCCCTAAGCAACATAAGGAGCTAAGGCTAAGTTCACTAGCACTGGCATCTCAGTTTACTGCCTGAATTCATTGGGGCATGAATCCCTCAGTCTTTTGAGCACAAGGCTCTTTCTTGAAATCACATTTTATGAAAGATTAAGATCTTTCTTGACTGACTGTTCCTGCATACCTATCCTTAATCATAGATTGAAATGCTGATCACTTTGGAGGCAAGGGTCAAAAATTCTGAAGTATGCAGGACAAAAATTTTAAATTTTATGATGAACAATATTAAACTATATTTTGAACACGAACAAAGTATCACCTCTGATAATATATTCATTGTGATTAGACATTTTTTTCCACGGAATGTTTAAATTACACTTGCCTAAAAACAATAGACTTGTTCCAAATAACAAATCTCTCCAATCTCAGGAATGTTCTACATTCCTGAACCATAAAAAATAGCTGCAGGTTAATTTTGTCCTTCTAGCATGACTCAGTAATAGAGCAGTGATGTGCTCAAGATGTCATTAAAGGTCTAAGCACTCATTCTGGAAGTTATTCTACTTCTTGAATAATCTGAAATAGGAGAGTTAAAAAAGTTATTTCTTATTGTATCTCTTTTCTATTTTTCACTGAGCATTGTGGAAAGAGATGGAGAAAAATATACCTAACCATGTTTTTTTTCCAGATAAGGAATTTCATGATATTCAAAACGTCCCATTATACGTCATTCTGTTTCCTAACTACGAAGTCTTTATAAAAGTCTGTGAACTTTTATAAAGTCATAATATCTGATTTTCTATACGAAAAGTTGTATGTAGAAATGGCAGATTGACAGGAAGGCAACCATTAAGTTTCCCTACCTGAAAGATGAAAGAATAAGAGATTTTGATAGACATCTACTAATACTATTAGATTTGCATATTTTAAACTCATAATTATCTATAGGACTACAAGCAAGAAATCATACCTTATTTACTTCATTGTAAAATTTTATGTAATTCAATCATATTTAGCAACTGTTCTTGAAAGAACAGTTGGTTGGATCTTCTGCTTTACAGTTAATAAAGAAGACTGAAAATCAGGTACATTCTTAGAAAATGTTAACCAGTTTTCTCCACTAACTTAAAAGGAGTCTCTGCCACTACTTGAAAGTGGAGAATATAAAGAAAAATAAAAAAGCTAAATCTTACCTTTTCTTGTAAATGCATTAAAAGATAAACAGCTTCTCCATCTCATCCTAAAAACATGCATAAAATATAGGGGCCTTATTTGGTACTTCTTTGACAAACCGGACAAGTAAACACTGAGAATGTGTAGCAGTAATCTGAAAATTGGCAGAAAAGTGGTATAATATTGGGTAGGAGAAGATGGTCATATTCTGTGTTCAGGATGAGTTTTGTAATATATACTTTTCTATTAATTTATATCGTGGTAGAGTAACAAGGAAAATAAAAAGATAAAGGCTTACTTTAAATTCAGATTTGGAAAGAATAAAAAGGAGAGAAAAAAAAAAGTGAAACAGTTGCAGAGCACTATACTTTTAGCTACAAAATTTGCTATAAAATTCAAGCACAATGTTTGAATAAATTCACAGAATCACAGAATCTTCAAGGTTGGAAGGGACCTCTAGAGATCATATAGTCCAACCTTCCCGCTCAAGCAGGCACACCTACAGCATGTGGCACAGGGTGGCATCCAGGTGGGTTTTGAAGGCCTCCAGAGAAGGAGACTCCACAACCTCCCTGGGCAGCCCGTTCTACTGCTCTGTCACCCTCACAGTAAAGAAGTTCCTCCTCACATGCAGATGGAACTTCATGTGTTTCAGCTTATGCCCATTTCCCCTTGTCCTATCGCTGGCCACCAATGAGAAGAGTTTGTCCCCTTCTTCTCTGCATTCTCCCTTCATGTACTTATACATGTTAATCAGATCCCCTCTCAGCCTTCTCTTCTCCAAAGAAAACAGGCCCAACTCAGTCTCTCCTCACACGAGAGATGTTCCATTCACTTAATCATCTTAGTTCCTCTTCTCTGGACCCTCTCGAGAAGCTCCACATCCCTCTTATACTGGGGAGCCCAGAACTGCACACAGTACTTCAGGTGCAGCCTCAACAGAGCTGAGTAGAGGGGCAGAATCACCTCCCTTGACCTGCTGGCAACACTCCTCCTGATGCAGGCCAGGATCCCATTGGCCTTCTTGGCCACAAGGCCACACTGCTCACTCATGGTTAACTTGGTGTCAACCAGGACGCCCAGGTCCCTCTCTGTGAAGCTGCTCTCCAGCAGGTCGACCCCTAATCTGTACTGGTTCCTGGGGTTATTCCTCCCCAGGTACAGGACCCTGCACTTATCCTTATTGAACCTCATGAGGTTCCTCTCTTCCCAACTCACCAGCCTGTCTAGATCCCTCTGGATGGCAGCACAGCCCTCCGGAGTGTCAGCCACTCCACCCAGCTTGGATTTATTGTAGTTTAACCTAACAAGTTAACCTGTTTTCACTCCTCCACATTCAGTTGCAGCTAAGTATTTTTGATTCTTTCAGATAATGATTCCCTCTTGTCTCTATTGTTTGGAACTACAAGAAATGTAAAAATGTGAGTCTTGTGGAAAAGTAACAGCTGAACGCTTCTGGGATATTTAGTATAATATGTGCAGACTTCACTGAATATAAGATTAGCTCAAGCTGTCATGATCTGCAGCAAGTTTAGTACCCACAAGACTCTTCATGTTGTTTGATTTTAATGCAGTTAATAATCAGGAGAATTTATTTTAGCATTACTATTGGGTTTGTTTACCCAACTAATTTCATTAGTTTTGTTTTGCGGTAAAAAAAAAAAAAAAAGAGAAAGAAAAAAAGCTATGTTAAGTGAAAATATACTATGAGGCAACAGTTACAAATAACAAGTGTAATGAAAGTCTAAGAGTATTTGGCAACATAAGCTTTACATGGCACCAGGCATGATGGCATCTAATGAGATTCATTTTTCTCCAAGGGAGAAGACGAGCCTGGGTGATAAGGTGGCAGGGCTCATGGAGAAGGCTTTAAACTAGATTCGAGGGGAGAGGGGGATATCACTGAGGAAGCAGGTGATAAGGTAAGGTGATAGCTTCTCATGCCACTCACAGCAATCTAACTCCAGAGCCTGAGAAGGGTACCGAAAGCCTGGAGAGGATAAATGGCATGATATGAGAACTACTGAAGATGCATATAGTCAAGTTGCAGTTGCCCCAGCTCGAATGACGGGCACATTGGGAGTCCCAATACCTCTATGTAAATGCAAGCAGCATGGGGAATAAACAAGGGGAACTGGAGATGTGTGTGCGATTGCAGGGCCAGGATCTCATTGCAATTACTGAGACATGGTGGGACAGCACTCATGATTGGAACGTGGCCATGGAGGACTTCAGGCTTTTCAGGAAGGACAGGCCAGCACTACGAGGTGGTAGAGTTGCGCTTTATGCAAGAAAGCCACTGGAATGTATGGAGCTCTGCCTAGGCGAGGACAAGAGCCTGTCGGTGAGCATTAAAGGGCAGGCCAACAGAGGCAACACTATGGTTGGAGTTTACTACAGGCCTCCTGACTAGGAAGAGGAAGTTGATGAGGCTTTCGACAGGCAGCTACAAGAAGCCTCATGATCACAGGCCCTGGTCCTTATGGGAGGTTTCAACAATCTTGCAGATGATACCAAACTGGGTAAAGTGGCTGACACTCGAGAGGGCTGTGTTGCTGTTCAGAGGAACCTAGACAGGTTGGAGAGTTAGTCACAGAGGAAGCTCATGAGGTTCAAAAGGGACAAGTGCAGGGTCCTGCACTTGGGAAGGAAAAACTCCCAGGCATCAGGATAGATTAGGGAGTGACCTGCTGGAAGGCAGCTCTGTGGAGAGGAATTTGGGAGTCCTGGTTGACAACCGTTTAAACATGAGTCAGCAATATACCCTTGTGAATCCTGGCCTGAATGAGGAAGAATGTTGACAGCAGGTGGAGGGAGGAGATCCTGCCCATCTATGCAGCTCTGGTGAGGCTGCACCTGGAGTATTGTGCGCAGTTCTGGGCTCCCCAATACAAGAGGGATGTGGAGCTTCTGGAGAGGGTCCATCAGAGGGCAGCAAATATGATTAAAGGAGTGAAGCATCTATCTTATGAGGAAAGACAAAGCGAGCTAGGCCTGTTTAGCCTGGAGGACTGAGAGGAGGTCTGAATCACAGAATCACAGAATCTCAGAATATTTAAGGTTAGAAGGCACCTCTAGAGATCATATAATCCAACACCCCTACTCCAGCAGGAACACCCAGAGCACAGGGCACAGGACAGCATCCACATGAGTTCGGAAAACCTCCAGAGAAGGAGACTCCACAACCTCCCTGGGCAGCCTGTTCCAGGGCACTGTCACCCTCACAGTAAAGAAGTTATTCCTCAAATGGAGATGAAACTTCCTGTGTTTCAATTTGTGCAGATTGCCCCTTGTCCTATCACTGGCCACCACTGAGGAGAGTTTGGCCCCTTCCTCCCTATATTCTTCCCTCAGCTATTTGTACATTTTGATAAGATCCCCTCTCAACCTACTCTTCTGCAGGGAAAACAGGCCCAGCTCACTCAGTCTTTCCTCATAAGATAGATGCTCCAGTCCCTTAATCACCTTTGTTGTGCTATGCTGGTCTCTCCAGAAGTTCTACATCCCTCTTATGCTGGAGAGCCCAGAACTGCACACAGTACTCCAGGTGCAGCCTCAACAGAGAAGAGTAGAGGTGCCCTTGACCTACTGCCAACACTCCTCCTGATGCAGGCCAGGATCCCATTGGCCTTCTTGGCCATGTGGGCACACTGTTGACTCATGGTTAACTTGGTGTCAACCAGGACTCCCAGGTCTTTTTCTGCGGAGCTGCTCTGCAACAGGTCAATCCCTTATCTGTATTGGTGCCTGGGGTTATTCCTGTCAAGGTGCAGGACCCTGCACTTGTCCTTGTCTGATCAATATGTATAAGTACTGTATATGATCAATATGTATAAGTACCTGAGGGGAGAATGTAAAGAGGATGGGGCCACACTCTTCTCAGTGGTGGTCAGTGATAGGATAAGGGGCAATGGGTACAAGTTGCAACACAGGAAGTTCCATCTGTGTGTGAGGAAGAACTTCTTTGCTGTGAGGGTGACAGAACCCTGGAACAGGCTGCCCAGAGAAGTTGTGGAGCCTCCTTCTCTGGAGGTCTTCAAAACCCGCCTATATGCCTGTACAATGTGCTCTAGGTGTCCCTGCGGGAGCAGGAGGATTGGACTAGATGTTCTCCAGAGGTCCCTTCCAACTTTAACCATTCTGTGATTCTGCAGTTGTAAGCTGCATTGCAGATACATTACTCACTTTTTCATCCTAATGTAAAGTAAATTTGTAGATCTATTCAGTTTGTACTCAGAGACTCGATTTCATCTCATTTGGTGCAGTTCCACTTCCTCTGAAATTTGTTTCTATATTGATTAAACACTACACAAATTTAGGGCAGAGACCGGAAAGTCTCTGAAGATCTCAGAGTTGACTTGTGATCATGAAAGAATAAGTGAGACATTATGAAACATGAAGATGTTTCCTCATGTCCTTCATCATATGGACGTTTAAAACAGTGTTAAACCAAATATAACAAAATCCTGCAAGATGTTAGGTATAAGTGTCCTACCTCTCCCCAGTCAAGTCTGAAGATCCTTATGCATTACTAATCAAAACAAAAATGCTGTCTTCCTGCTTATTTCGCTTTCCTAAACTGCAGGAAAACATAGAGATTTCAGATGTTACTCTTACCAAACTGAATAGATTCAGTCTGACCATAATGTCATAACAAAAACACCTGTAGAGGTCTGCACTTGGCAAGATAGCCAACCAAATGGAATCCTTGAACTTCATTTTCCAGGAGAAAAATCTTTCTTAAGTCATCATCCAACTTGGCAGATAGTTTATATATCCTCTTCATGATCTGTTGCTGCAAATGCAATTTTAGCTAAGTGAGTTTTTAGCATTCTGACATCCTGTTGTACCTATTGCATCTGTGAACTTTAAGGATTAAATAAAAACATAACAATTCCAGGCTACAGACAAGAAATATTTTTACTGTAATGAAATAGCTATAAAGTCATTTCAGAGATAAAACTAAATATCCACTTTATGTAAATCCACAAAGTAGCTAGGCAAATCTTTTCATAAGTGTTAGACTCCTCAGGATATTATAAGAGACGTTATTCTCCTAGCGTCAATGATATCACAAGACCTTTGAAAAGATGGCTATCCTTTCATGATTACCCTAAAGTCTATGTTATAGGAGAAAAAAGAAACCTGTCTAACTTCGTTATATGATGACTAACTTAGGCCCAGTATAAATGTATTTAGGCATCTGAATGGTGTAAACAATAAAAATCGAAGAGCCAGTTAACTGGATAACAATCATTTATAAAGACTAGTTCTAATATTCAAATATACACTATTAGCAAGACAAATGTCCATGTATTTTTTCACTCCTTTGCTGCTGAGGTCTGTTCTATTGTTTGTCTAAATATTTACATTAGTTCATATACACTTACCTTTGACTCAGTTGTGATTGCAATAAATTAATTATATCCACTAGGTACCTGCAGTTTATGCTCTGCTTGAGGTGTTTTGTTGTTGCTGCAGTGGTGGTGGTGGTTGTGGTGGTAGAGGACATTTCATTAGAGGACATTGCCATCATTTCACCAACAGTGAAAATGATTAAGAAAAAGATACACCAACTGTATAAAGCTTGGTATTGAAAGTTGCTATTCTGTATCCAAGTAAAACTGATAGTCTAACTTTGAGGGCTGCTTCTGAACGACCAAACTTATGACAGCGAACAGAGCTTAAGGATTCTCAGCTCCTTTGAAAATTGTTCTGCTTTTACTTGGGTGCCAGGATGAAGATTTAGGTATCCCACTGTGACAATTTTCACTTCTGTCCATTTTGCTCTCTCTTGTTATGCCTAATGCCAGGAAAAAGCCTACTGAAATACAAGAATTTAATAAAGTACAGAAAAAAGAAATTGCTCAGATTTCCAGCTGAGTTTTCCACTTTGCTGGTAATTATCATAAGTGCCTCCCCACGACTGGAAATGAGAAGAGAAACTGCTGTTATTGCCACTTCCCTGCTCTCTATGATGCTTTTTTTTATCCACAGTAGCCCCCTAAACAAGGGGGGCCTCTCCAAACCCAACAAGCTGTGAGGTTCAGCTACTGCACACTTATTTTAAAAGCACTTTTGAACACAACAGTATCCACACTCCGCTTTTCTTCTCAGCTATTAAATTCTTTGCTATCAAACATGCCAAAGGAAAGATTGTTTTTCAGTGATGTGAGGGAAAGGAGGGAAAAGGCCAAAGGTAAAAATGAAGCATTGGTCTGTAAAGGTTCTTAGGTCTTTGGCACACTGGACATTATGCATGTCCCTATTTACGCTACCTTGTCCTGATTGTTGACATCTCTCAGTCAGGAAATAATCAGTCACTGAAAAGGTCCTCAGAAGAAATGGTAGATATTAAAAAAAATATAAACAAACAAACAAACAAAGTTAATAGAAAAATTTCTGGGTTTATCCTCTGTAATCAAACAACTGCATTCAAACCCCAAGGCAAGGATCTGTGTGCATGTGGTACCAGCAACTAGGGTGTATGAGGATATGTAAAGTGGTGTGCAATCACTAGGAAAGATCAAGCTGGACTAGCAGGTGAGCAAGTGACCTGAGAATATGCATGTATGTGCATGCATGAGTCTCTAGGGGTGAGACCACAGGGCAACTGGCTACCAGAGTGACTAGGGGAGACCTGGACAGTTACCAGAGAGACTATGGGATCTGGGCTTGATTAAGATCGGAGAAAGCAGAGCTGCTGAATGTCACCTTTGCTTCTGTGTTTGTCAGGGGCAGCCCTCTAGAATCCCAGGCCATAGGGACACAAGAAGTGAGCTGGAGAGAGGAAGGCTTGACATGGGTAGAGGAAGAGTGGGTCAGAGAGCACCTAAGGAAACTCGACACCCACAAATCCATGGGCCCTGATGGGATGCACTCCAGGGTGTTGTGGGAACTGGCGGATGTCATAGCCGAGTTGCTCACCATCATCTTTGGTAGGTCCTGGAGAACAGGGGAGGTGTCGGAGGACTGGAAGAAAGCCAACGTCACTCCGGTCTTCAAAAAGAGCAAGGAGGACCCGGGCAACTACAGGCCGGTGAGCCTCACCTCCATCCCCGGAAAAGTGATGGAACAGCTCGTCCTGGCTGCT
>VZSG01001319.1:72550-87445 GCA_013398315.1 Nothoprocta pentlandii
GGGCCTGTTCAGCCTGGAGAAGAGAAGGCTGAGGGGGGACCTGATCAGTGTCTATAAATCCCTCAAGGGAGGCTGTGAGGAGGAGGGGGCTGGCCTCTTTTCAGTGGTGGCCAGCGATAGGATTAGAGGAAGCGGCCACAAGCTGAGGCACCAAAAGTTCCACAGGAACTTAAGGAAGCATTTCTTGACAGTGAGGGTGACAAAGCACTGGAACAGGCTGCCCAGAGAGGTTGTGGACTCTCCTTCTTTGGAGATCTTTAAAATCCACTTGGATGCAGCCCTGTGCTATGTGCTCTAGGTAACCCTGCGTGAGCAGGGGGATTGGACTAGATGACCTCTGAGGTCCCTTCCAACCTTAAGCGTTCTATGATTCTATGATTCTAAGATCCATGCATGTTGTATGTGTGTTTGTGTGTGTGTGTGTTAGAGTGAGGGTGCTCTATGTCACGGAATGAGTGGTGGTGGTGGGGTGGTGAGAGTGACACAATGTACTTCACTCGTAGGAAAGAAATACTAATAGGGTTTATTGATATGGACAATGATTTCACGAGACTCTATGGCAAGGTCGCTAATTATTCACTACATGGAGGTTCAAGATAATACACAGTTATCAAGGACACCCTCCCATTGAGTCACGAGGTTCAGATTGGACCCCCTTGCTCTACAGGCTCCTTCTGAGAGGAGTCTGGGTGTGGCTGGATTCAATCCTAATCCCAGACCTGGTCAGCAGTTTATGACTAAGGGATTTTGTGCACAGTTACAAAGTAAGGTTTACAAGTTCAGAAAGAGAGTGCGCTATATTCACTTACCACGAATCTGTTGTGGAAAGGGATCTCTTTACCTCGAGGAGTATCCTTGAGAGGCATCCCTGCTCAAGGGGAGATCCTGACCTGCAGCCCACTGCCATGCAAGGAGAGCTCAAGAGGCTCTTGGGCTGTCCACATATTTATGGGATAAGATGATTGACTCATAGCCATTCTTTCACTTTTGTCTGGTGTATGCACCACCAGCCTTATCTCCCCGTCAAGATGCAACCATCAGGACTTATTGATGGTTAATGTCTGAGTCAGGAAAAAATCAGAGAGCCAACTATAATACCAGGTCAGATAATACCAGGGTGCTTAACACCTGGATAGGGCTGGGCTACATGTGAAGGGACAGGTTGAGCTGGGAAAGGAGCATATCCATCACACTGTTCCAGCAGCAGGAGTGAGGCTGTGTGCCTCGGGCCTCATATGTCTAAATCATAGCACCATAGAATCATTACAGCTGAAAAGACCTTCAAGATCATTAAGTCCAACTATAAGCCCATCACCACCTGTCAACTGCCAGGGAGAATAGGGTAATCAGGTCCAGGGTGACTAGTGTGGACTAGTGTCCACAGGACAGCTGTTGGTAGAATCCGCATTGTATACATATATGTATATACACACACACACACACACACATATATATATATATATATATCCTACTAATGGACTTTCTTGGTCAGCCACTAATGAAACAGGATGAAAATGTTAGCATTTGTATGAGTGTTGTGCGTACCTGTTGTCTGTGTGGCTCAGAACGCATTTTTGTACACGTGCATTGAATATGTGTTTGGTGGGGAGTTAGTTATTCTTTCTAGGGCTTAATAAAGTAGAGAGCTTAGCGTAAGTAAATGATGTAGTATAGCACAGAACGTAGAGCATAGGGCATGGTGCTTGGAAGATCTCGCGATGTCACGGGAGGTTTGGAGCATAATTAATTTATGCAGTTTACGGCTAACCCCATGCCATACAAGGTGAAAAGTAGAAATTAGTCTCCCGATTGGGCAGTAGGTGAGTTTCCGCATTCTACTGGAGTATATATGCAGACTGAACTACACAATAAACGTCACTTGCTGCATCCTTCGTATTGGTGTCTGTGGTCTATGGCCCTGGGGTGAGGACAACCCCAGGTCAGTCCAGCTAGCGAACGAGGCTTGCCGACCCCCGTCGGCAACAGTTTGGGTATGCACCTACTGGAAATAACTATTTAGGCTGCTAGTGACTGGACCTGGGTATAGGGATCTGCAGAGTCTCACCTCTATCTGCGAATTTGGCCTTCTCCCTAACATCTCATCTGCCCCTCTCCTCATCTCTGTTGAGGCAGCACTTGGAGTATTGTGTGCAGTTCTGGGCTCCGCAGTATAAGAGGGATGTGGAGCTTCTGGAGAGGGTCCAGCAGAAGGCAACAAAGATGGTTAAGGGAATAGAACATTTATCACATGAGAAAACATTGAGTAAGTTGGGTCTATTTTCTCTGGAGAAGTGAAGGTTGAGAGGGGATCTGATTAACATGTATAAGTGCTTGAATGGGGAATGTAGGGAGGAAGGGGCCAAGCTCTTCTCAGTGGTGGCCAGTGATAGGACAAGGGGTTATGGGTATAAGTTGCAACACAGGAAGTTCCGTCTGCATGTGAGGAAGAACTTTCCTGTGAGAGTGACAGAGCCCTGGAACAGGCTGCCCAGGGAGGTTGTGGAGTCTCCTTCTCTGGAGGTCTTCAAAACCCGCCTAGATGCCACCCTGTGCCACGTGCTCTAAGTGTCCTGCTGAAGCAGGGGGGCTAGAATAGATGATGTCTACAGGTCCCTTCCAACCTCAACCATTCTGTGATTCTGTAATCTCCTACCTGACTGCACAAACTAACAATGTCACATAGTCAGTTTAGACTCCCTTCCTTGTCAATGGCGAGAGATAGGGACACTGCAGAAAATGGTCAGATCTTACATGAGATAAAAGCACCTTCTGGAAGGTTCCTGTCCGTCTGTTTCTGTTGCTTAGAGAGGAAGTTTAAGCTGACAAGGCTCCTAATTTACACATTAAGTCTGCAGTTAAGTGGGGAAAGTTGAGCTCTGTGCTTGTATCGTGTTTGAACTGACAAATAGAGATATCAGCTTTGCAATAATAAAATAGCGTCCTTGTCTTTCTGTTCTGGATAATGTACAGAATTTAGTCTTGTGAGTTTCACAAACAAATTCATTGTATTAAATTAAAAGCAAAGAAACATATTCTATTGCTGTTTGAAAAAATAACACAAACCTAAATGTTGTGAATATTATTCACTTTTAACAGTACTATGACCTTCAAACTGATATTAGCTAACATAAAAAGCAGCTGTTGTTGATTTTTGAATAATAAAAATGAAAAATAATGATTGTCTCAAAATGCTGTTCAAGAGAGATGAAAAAAAAAGAGAATGTTAAAGAACTACATGACAGATCACAGATCATGACAGATCATGATCATCTATATAATTATAGTCTCTTTACAAGTATAAATATATGGAAATGTGACCATTCCAAAGTAACTTATAGATGTTAAACTCAAATAAACATCTTAATATATTCAAATATCTTCTAACTTTCAGTACCAGAGGACTGCTAGCATGGGTCTCTGATGTCTTATATATGAATGAATCCCATTATTTTAAACTGAATTAAAATAAAAGGCATCCATTTTTAAATGGATGAATGTCTTTGGTTAGACAAAAGGCAAATGATATTATAAAAAACTATTATTTGAAAAGAGAATTATAGGAAACAAAATTTTAAGATACTTACTACTGTACACCTTCATAGCTGAAGTAAGCGAGAATAATGAAACCATGAAAAATAAGCAGCATAAGCTTATAAACATTTTTATAGGTAAAACATGTTTTTTGTTGAGTGAAATAACATAACTGCTAACTGTATGCAGTGTGTTTCTGCAAACATAATAAATCCACATCTCAGTAGAGCATTTGGTAGAGTGTCTCATGAAATATTACACAGAAAAATCAGATTTCCTTGGATATGAACCATATGATATGGCATGACAAGTAGTTCAATAACCGTAAACAGTAGTTAATGATGAACGGCAATGTATCAGATAGATAGAGAAAGATCTGTAGGGGCATATCAGTTTAGCAGGTTTTAGCCTTCTTCCTTATCTGACGTCTTCATTAATAATTTAAAAGGAAATCTAAATATCACATTAATGAAACTCACAGATGATACCAAATCGAGATGTATTGCAAACACAGACAATGATAAAGAATGAAATAGTGGGACATTTGGTGTGATCCACATAGTGAGATTCTGAATCTTTCACTGGATTCAACAGCTTAAAGTTCGTACAGATTTTCTTATGCTTTTTAGAACATACATCTCCCTGTTTTCGTATTCTTTCTCAAGATGTCTTTTCACTGTCATCTTAGAATAAACTAATCTCAGACATAATCACTGTATTTTTGTATAAACAAGATAAATATATGAGGAAAGGAAATGCAGGAGATACATAGAGAAATCCATAGGGAGAGAGGCTAAATAACATTTTAATATATTCCATGAACATATAAGTAAATACATAAATAAATATGTGGATATGCATGTTTATTTATGTGAGCATTGGTATGTGTATATATATATATAAATATATCTTACAGAAATATCTAAGTATGAAATTCAGCAAAAATCACTAATATAATTTGTGTGAAGTATTTATTATGTAACTAGCCCATACTTTACAATAATGTTGGAGCTCTGGAAAAATAACGTTTAAATCTCTCTTGTATTTTATGCATTTTTCCTTACGACTGAAACAGCTTGTGAGTGTATGATACTGTAGTTCCTCCTATCCAAGTAAAGACTTTCCATTTCTTCATTTTGGTTGGATTTTTATCAGTTCATGACACAAAGCCTTGTATATCTATCTTGTCTTTTTAGAACTGCCTTTGCACCTATGTTGAATTGCAGCTTTCAGTCAGGCTTGCTGGAGAAGCAAGATCCTCTTTTCATTTCTGTTTCTCTTCTCCTTTCCCATGAGGATCATATTGCAAGATCAGGCCCTGTGATCTTATAACACAAACGCAGTGTTGCTGCTAAAGTGAAATGTTATTCTTAACTAACAGAACATAGGAACTGAACAATACATAGTGAACACTAAATCCCAACC
Source organism: Nothoprocta pentlandii (assembly GCA_013398315.1). Classification (NCBI taxonomy): domain Eukaryota; kingdom Metazoa; phylum Chordata; class Aves; order Tinamiformes; family Tinamidae; genus Nothoprocta; species Nothoprocta pentlandii. Next base: position 77,507 of record VZSG01001319.1, read on the forward strand.
TAGCTGTTTTCATTTATGAGTGTTTAGATTGATTGTTATTCTGTAAAAGTAGATTTTGGTGATTTAGCTTTGTTAGGTTTGCTGGAGGTTTTAAATATTTTTATACTATATTCAAGTAAAATATGTTACAAACAGTATCCTTGTGCCCCACTCTTGGGGGAAAAAAAAAAGAAAACGAAAACAACACTTAAACACTTTTAGGGCATACAGAATTAATGTAATGTCTATCCATGGAACTCTTTCAAATGCAAATCAGTCTCTTTGAAAACTTAAGGAACAAAGCACCATTTATATAACAGGTCCTAGTATATTCTTCCACTAGTCTTGTCTTATTTAAATTTCATGAACTTCAAGAATTCTAAAAGGAAAAAAATGTCTAAAATGAAAGGAAGATGTCAAGGACTTTGGAAAGGAAATTACAAGGTCAGCTACAGAATTTTCCTTCTTGGTTCATACAGTACAGTAATAAACCAGTGGTATGTTCCCATTCTCTTCCATATGAGGTTAGAGATTATTCTTTCATCTTTCAAACACCTCATTTATTACCGAAAATAATTAACCTTGTTCATACTTGCCCATTTTGATTTGCCATAGCTAATCCAACCTACTAAGGAGCAGTATCTGAAAAGGAGTAAGTGTGTAAAAGGAAAGCAAAAATGTTTTTTTCCAGCTGATTTTAGAATTGTATTTTAGATATTTCTTGTCTGATACATTGTGTACTGGTAGAATCATTTGCCACAGAAAAAAATCTTGAAGACTCCTTTGTATTAGCATTCATTGTATCCAAAAAGCTGAAATAATTGGTATGGAAGGAAAGAATTCCCTCCATAGCCTCCTCACTGTATTCTCATGGGTATTTTAGTTATTTCTCCACATCAGTTTAATGTAGCACATGTATTCCTCTGTTCCAGTGGTAACATCATGCAAATAAAGGGATAATTTCATTTCACCAATCTCATTCAAAATCTTATTAACATTTTCTAGACCCACTCTACAGAATAAAATCTTTGAAAGACAAATTCAGAAGGTCCCTTGACGCTTGACATCTCACATTTTGGTGTATAAATTCTTTTATTTCAATTGCTTTCAGTAGATTTTCTAGCAACTCTCTAACCTTTATCCTAAACTAAAGAAAACTTTTCCCAAATTCCCAAAGAGATGCCCTACTGTAATACAGCTGTGTGACAAAGAAATATAAGTTCTTTTTCTTTTATTTATTTTATTTATTTATTTATTTATTTATTTATTTGCTTTTAGCTGATGTAAAGCAAAGCATTTCCCAGTCCTCTGATCTACATTAGCAAATGCTGAACTTCCAGGCAAAGGAAAAAAAGGGAACTAAAATCATGGGTGATGTACTATATTCAGATTTGTATTCTGGACTACGCTATCAGACTAGAATCATTGCCAGCTCCCTGTTAACATTCATTGGATTGTACTACAGTACTAGTGTCAGCTAAGCATGTTTGAGTAACACAATCTATCCAAGATCATATAAAAAGTAAAGTTTACTCCTGCCAGTAGAATTCATTTATAATATTAGATCTAGCTGACAATTAAAGGCAAAACATACATCAGCAAGTAAATATTTATATACATTTAATGTATCATGTAGATTATATGAAATCAATGATAAGAGCAAGTCACAGAACACAGGACCATTTTAGTAAGATTGCTTTTCTCTTGTTTGTTTGTTTGTTTGTTTGTTTTGTTAATTTTGCCAGACTATTTGTTTCTATTAAAAGTTTTGTACTAGATTTTGATTCTGTAGAAAACAAAATGAAATAGATAATTCCACAAACCAATAATGAATAGACCGGTGGCAGGTTAACCTGTATAATTCAATATTATATCTTACACAGAAAGTGTTAGTCTTCTGAAAAAAAAATCATTAATTCATTATTTCCTCTGCTTAGTGGTCATGATTAAATTATTACTCTAGTTCCGTATTATTTAAGAAAAAATGTCATTTACTCATCAAGTTTTCTAGTTTCATTATAAAGAAAATAAAAACTATTGAAAGAATCCATTGGCTCTTCACAACTTCCAGCATTTTCCTAATTGGACATTCATTTACATGAAGCTATTCTAGCATAAAATTATCATAGAATCATAGAATGCTTGAGGTTGGAAGGGACCTCAGAGGTCATCGAGTCCAACCCCCCTGCACACGCAGGGTCACCTAGAGCACGTGGCACAGGGCTGCATCCAAGCGGGTTTTAAAGGTCTCTAAAGAAGGAGACTCCACAACCTCTCTGGGCAGCCTGTTCCAGTGCTTTGTCACCCTCACAGTGAAGAAATGCTTCCTTAAGTTCCTGTGGAACTTCCGATGCTTCAGTTTGAAGCCATTTCCTCTAGTCCTGTCACTGTCCACCACTGAGAAGAGGCCAGCCCCCTCCTCCTCACTGCCTCCCTTGAGGTATTTATACACGCTGATCAGGTCCCCCCTCAGCCTTCTCTTCTCCAGGCTGAACAGACCCAGCTCTCTCAGCCTTTGCTCATATGGCAGATGTTCCAGGCCCCTGATCATCCTCGTAGCCCTGCGTTGGACTCTCTCCAGCAGCTCCACATCCCTCTTGTACTGGGGAGACCAGAACTGGACACAGTACTCCAGATGTGGCCTCACCAGGGCTGTGTACAGGGGGATGATCACTTCCCTCGACCTGCTGGAGACGCTCTTCTTAATGCACCCCAGGATCCCGTTGGCCTTCTTGGCCACCAGGGCACACTGCTGCCTCATGGTCAACTTGTCGTCCACCATGACACCCAGGTCCCTCTGCGGGGCTGCTCTCCAGTAGGTCCACCCCTAATCTGTACTGGTGTCCAGGATTATTCCTCCCCAAGTGCAGGACCCTGCACTTGCCCCTGTTGAACCTCATGAGGTTTCTCACTGCCCAGTTTTCCAGTCTGTCCAGGTCCCTCTGGATGGCAGCACAGCCCTCAGGGCTATCAGCTACTCCTCCCAGTTTGGTATCATCAGCAAACTTGCTGAGGGTGCACTCCAGCCCTTCATCCAGGTCGTTAATGAATAAGTTGAACAGGACCGGAGCGAGAACCGACCCCTGGGGGACACCACTAAGTACAGGCCTCCAGCTGGACTCCGCACCGTTGACAACCACTCTCTGCACCCTGCCATCGAGCCAATTCCTAATCCACCTCCCCGTCCACTCATTTATCCCACACCTTATTCTATTCCACACCTTATCCCACACATTATTCTATGTGAAGGAAGGTTCTGAAATAAATCATCATCCACTGTTTTGGAGAGTTATTAGAAAAGCACACCTTCTCTGTAAAAAAAATGTGGGAAATTCATTCCAAATGTGCAGGTAGCCAGGAGTGCTTATGACAAGTTCTTTTCATAATAGAAGCTGGACCATGAGAGTTTAAAAATACATTATGATGGAATGCCCAGACTTTAAAAAGGGCTAATGCAGTATTAATTTTATATGACTTTTCCAGAGATGGGTATGGTGCATATGGAAATGAGTGAATTGAATTTTCAGAGAGTTGTATGCACTTCAATAATGAGAGTGCTTAAACAAGCATGACAGTGGAAATCAGGTGCTCAAAAAATGTTCAAAGGACTGACTGACGTATAATCATAGTTGCTATGTGCCCTGGGTTTGGCATGTATATTTGTGCAGTGTTTAGCCAAGAGGAACTTTTTGCAGAGATAGTAGAGTTTCATAGAAGAACTTTATAAGACTAGATCTAATTTGGGGTCTAAGTCTAGATCTAATATGGTAAGAATTTTCTTTCTTGTAATTGTTAAACAGGTGCTAGAAGATGCACTGAAAATAATTAAGGCAAAAACAAAATGGCAAGTGATATGTGACAACAAAGTATTAGTTTTAGTAAGTAGTAATAGTAAAGTAGTAAATTATTAAGTAGTAAAAATAGTAAGGCTATCATAGAATCATAGAATACTTAAGGTTGGAAGGGACCTCAGAGGTCATCTAGTCCAATCCCCCTGCTCACGCAGGGTCATATAGAGCACGTGGCACAGGGCTGCATCCAAGTGAGTTTTAAAGATCTCCAAAGAAGGAGACTCCACAACCTCTCTGGGCCACCTGTTCCAGGGCTCTGTCACCCTCACTGTTAAGAAATGTTTTCTTAAGTTCCTGTGGAACTTTTGGTGCCTCAGCTTGTGGCCGTTTCCTCTAGTCCTATCACTGGCCACCACTGAAAAGAGGCCGGCCCCCTCCTCCTCACTCAGCTTACTATTAAGTTGGAAAGGTTAGAATGAGACATTTATTTTCTTTCAGTATCTTATTTGTGGTGATCTATCTGAAAATCTTTTGGAAGCTCAGTGATTTCATCATGTAAATCAAATGTACATAGGCAAATGAAATAGCAAGAATAGGTGAAAGCAAATTGTGGACTGTGGCTGAACGTTTCCATCTTCTTTGAATCATTGATTCTAGTAATGAATATGCATGTGCTTCTACAAAAAGAGTAAATATAGCATATTTACTATTTAGAAAACTAGTCGTTTTGACCAAATACCATAGTTGCTTGAGCTTTGCTGTGCTGTTAGTTTCTGTTTATCCTTGCCAGATTTGATATCGAGTTCACAGAAGTGACCTTTTTGGTCTTCAGGATCTTAATTCTTGCAAGGTGTGGTGTTTTATTAATGCTTCTACAAAGGTCAAACTTCCAGTAACCTTTTTTGAACATTTAGTAGAAAAAGTATGTCCTTTGTGCTTCAAAAGATTTTCTTTCATGGATACATAACCACTACCATCACAAAACTGTTGCCTGCATATTTTAGGGAGGAGTATGCTTTTGCACAATCAGGATTTCCTAGGTGTTCTATTTGATAATCTTAGACAGCTGATAATAGCTCTCATACTCTTTTGAAAATCTTATATCTCCACATATCACCAGAGACTGCATGAATTCTTCTTTAGACATTAAGAAATATGATCCTTGATCGGGATAGCTCTTTATACTTTTGAGCAAGATTTCTACCAAGTACTGCTCTTGAAAATGTATGAGGAAGGATCATAAAACAACACGAGTATAAAATGAGATAATCAAAAAGTTCTTAAAAGTTCATCCTTTTTTATTACCAGACAATTATGAGTGTGGAAGATGAGTCAGATATGGCTAGTTACACAATTTGCAAATGTTCCCTTCCAGATACAGACATAGCATGCACATTAATAAGATATATTGCATATGTATCTTCTTGTTTACATGCTTTGGTTACAAATAGAACGACATGTCTTAGAGAACAGCATGTGGCATTGATGTTGTTAGCAATAAAAGACAGGAAGAGAATGAATGAACTTTTATTGGTTTGTAGTTTTACCGTCTCAACATTTTTTAATTCTGAATGGTTCTTGCTACTTTATTGGCACACATTAACTGTCAATTGGAATTAAGGCCTGAGAAATTCCATATTGATTATAAAATTGCCATGTTACAAAACTAATTTCTGTCTTAAAACATGGAAGGGACTCAGGTAAAACAAAGTTTTGCTATAATAAAACTCATTACTAATCTTGTTGAAATTTGTAAAATGAGAGTTGATGTCTTAAATTAGGTGATTCTTCATTAGAGTGAATGTCATATATAATTGGTGTGTAAAACTTACTTTAGAATGTAGAATCATAGGATGTTCAAGGATACAAACATAAGACCTATGAAGGATCTATGATCTGCTCTTCAGGACTGAAGCTGAAATTTTGGAAAGGAATTTCTTAAGGAGACTAATAATTTTGACAGCATTAGTACTTATCCTGTAGTTTATTAAAGACTAAAATTCCTCAAGCCCAAGACTCACTTGGCATTACAATAAAGACAATATACATCATCAAATGTATCTTCAGAATAACAGTCTTGTTATTAATACTGACTAGTTTTATTCCTGTAGAATTTAGAAATGTAAACTCCTCATTTAGATGTGTATATTCCTTAGAAAAAGCCTGGACAGATTTAGGTCTATAGGTGTTGCAAATGGGATACACAAATACAAGTCATAGTAGTTAAGCAGGTTTTTAGCCAGTACAACCAGAGTTATACAGGAAATTGTGTTCCCATTCAAATCTCAGACATCAGTAACAGAATTTAGGGGAACTGTCTTCATTCAAGATTCAGAATATCTTTTCAGAAGAATCAGAATGTTCAAATGAATCAAAAAGTTGTTTCAGCAGGTACTAGAAGAAATAATATCTCTACTACTTTACTAGAATGCTGTGTAATGAACTGTTACACAAAATGAAGACTAGAATTCAAAATAGTCCTCAATCTAGAGTTTTCAGACCATTATTATTCACTTGGCAGAAGTGTCTGAATCTTTGGAGATATCTCTTTATTTCACATTTGTTATGAATAAAAAATTTAAATCTTGAAATACAGGACAAGCTCATACAGACAAACTGCTCTTACTCAAATGTGCCTCCTTGCTTTATATAGGCTAACAAGTTGCAACCTGATTGGAATACTTCAGCATAGGAGATGTTTCCCACACACATGATTTATTGCTCTGCACGAAAAAAAAAAAAAAAAAAAAGTTTTATCATTCCAATACTCTGAGCATACAAAAATGTTACAGCAAAATCTTCATAAATTTTTCAAATAAGGCTGCAATATTGGGACATGCAATATGTGACATCTCAAATTGCCTTGCAGTGCCACTTAGGTAAAGCTGGACCAAGCTGAAGAAAGAAAATGCAGATTTTAGGGTTAAAGACTTAAGATTTATACAGTTAGATCTAAGATCTAACTGCCCGAGGTGCCCGAGGACTGGAAGAGAGCCAACGTCACTCCAGTCTTCAAAAAGGGCAAGAGGGAGGAGCCAGGCAATTACAGGCCGGTCAACCTCATCTCTGAGGAAGCTGCTGAGGAGCAGTCAGCATGGATTCACCAAGGGGAAGTCATGTCTGACGAACCTCATAGCCTTCTATGATGGGATGACAGGCTGGCTGGACGAGGGGAGAGCCGTAGATGTTGTCTACCTTGACTTCAGCAAGGCTTTTGACACTGTCTCCCATAATATCCTCATACAGAAGCTCCGGGAGAGTGGACTAGATGAGTGCNTGTCTTAAATTAGGTGATTCTTCATTAGAGTGAATGTCATATATAATTGGTGTGTAAAACTTACTTTAGAATGTAGAATCATAGGATGTTCAAGGTTGAAAGGGACCTCTAGAGATCATCTAGTCCAACCTTCCTGCTCAAGCAGGCACACCTAGAGCATGTGACACAGGGCGGCATCCAGGTAGGTTTTGAAGACCTCCAGAGAAGGAGACTCCACAGCCTCCCTGGGCAGCCTGTCACCCTCACAGGAAAGAAGTTCCTCCTCACCTGGAGACGGAACTTCCTGCATTTCAGCTTATGCCCATTTCCCCTTGTCCTATCGCTGGCCACCAGTGAGAAGAGTTTGTCCCCTTCTTCCCTGCATTCTCCCTTCCTGAACTTATACATGTTAATCATATCCCCTCTCAGCCTTCTTTTCTCCAAGCTGAACAGGCCCAACTCAGTCTCTCCTCATACGAGAGATGTTCCAGTCCCTTAATCATCCTAGTTGCTCTCTGCTGGACCCTCTCTAGGAGCTCCATGTTCCTCTTATACTGGGGAGCCCAGAACTGCACACAGTACTCCAGGTGCGAATGGAGTATGAATACTCCAGTATTCAATATGAATAAAGTATATTTTAAACTTAACTAGGTTTCTCTTGCCAGAAAGAATGAAATATTACAGTGGAATGTCACAGAAATACAGTTATTTTAAATATATTTAGCTTTAAATATAATATGAATTCATAGAATAGTGATGATAAATAGGAAAGTAACCAAGTCCTGTTTTCCAATCAATATCATTGCATCTTTCAAAATGCAAATATACTTGAGTACATACCTGGTAGTAGGAAATTTATTTGTTATTCTCACATCGACAGATCTTGTTTAATGGTTTGACCTTGGCTTTGTGTTTCAGATGAATACTCTTTTACAAATTACCATTATGGAAAATGTCAAAATACTAAGACTGGAAACTCAGATACACAAACTTATGGAGTCTTACAATTAGAGTAGCCTTAATTTGTTCTTATCATAAGTATATATGCTGCTATGTACATATGCTTAGCTTCATGCAGTAAGTAACAGGTAAAAAAAAGGTTAATTCAGGTAAAAAAAAAAAAAATGTTATACTATGGCTATACTAATTCTGACCAAAGATTCATTTAGTATAAAATTATTTCTAGCATATTTTCTTTTTGCCATTTCCTAAATGAGGAATGTTGTCTTTGTATTTTCCAGTCCCTAATGGACTTTTCCTCCATACAGATGTCCATTTACTTTTCAAACATGAAAGCATTCACCATCAAAAATGTTCTGTGATGAGGCACTCTGTAAGTTAATCAGATAACACTTTTTTACTATGAGATTGAGTACTGAAACAGTTTGTCCAGAAAAATTGTGGAGGCTCCATCCATGGAAATATTCAAAACCTGACTAGACAAAATAATGATAACTGATAAAATTATAGCTAAAAAATTAAATGAACATATACAATTCATCCATGACAATCAAGGAGAGATCAGTTTGATCTTTATACTGCTACATATGAAAAATGTTTTCTCATTAACTACTTCAAAATAAGTAAGGATTGAGAGCTCCTGCAGATCAATAATAGTCTAATGTCCATAAGTTCATATGTTTCACCTAGGAAAACATCAACTTTTGGGTTAATTATTCTCTGATCAAGAAAAAACACTGAAGTACAAATTCAATTTCACATTAAAAGTATAACTGTATAGCCATAATGTTTTCGGAATACTTCAGGATTTTTCTGGATTAAAACTACAGTCACTAATGCACCCCTAATTTCCTTTGCTTTGATGTTTCTTGGACTCATAATGAATTTCTAACTTTTAAGAATCTTGTATTCTCCGCTGAACTGTAACGTGGGAGTTCAAGTATATTATAAGGTCCATTTGTTACTACTTCTGAGCCTTCCAGTACCATACTGGCTTGACCATATTGAATTTTTGTAAGTTAAATAACAACTGATTTATTTTTCTTAAAAAAAAACCTAGAGCTTCTCCAAAAGTATCACCATTCCTTTAAGGATTTTTCTTTGTCAAATTTTCTCTCCTGATAGAGAAATCATATTGCAAATGCTATACCTGACACACTTTATTGATTTTTTTTCCACAAATGGCTAGGCAGTCGTTTGTGATAAAACACTTAGTAAGGGTAAATGGATCAGGAAATATGACCTAGCCAGTGGACTTGTATAGAGTGATGAAGGTCATTCAGGGTTGCTTGTGAAGTGATTAAATCCATTACAGTAGCATAGACTCTATTTATAATGCACACACATGCATAAAGCACTACAACCAAGGACTGTAAAATACCGGGGATGTATCTTGTTGTCAAACAACGGACATATTCCCTTTGAATTTCATTGAATTTCCATGTGTCCCATGGCAGAATTTTTCCCTATTAAGAACTTATCAAACAATTATTTTTCTTTAAATACAGGTCCCACTTCAGTGTCCATCTCCTGTTTATGAAATAGAGAATTGTTTCTTATACAGGATTAAGTAAAATTACACAGATATATCCTCTTTTAATATGTAATTTCCAAGTTAAAATTAAGAGAAATTCTTTCCTCAAAACTGAAGGGACTCTGGGAGATATTTCAACATAAAAAGTCATTGCAATTCAGTGTATGAAGAGGGCTACTGCAGACTGGAAACATGAAGGGCCCCTGAGGCTTTTTGATCTTTGTTCAGTAAGGACCAGAATTCTATATTATTTTCCAATAATTTGCCTTTCTATTGTTGGATAGGCAGTAGAAATAATATTATGAGAAGCAATTTGAAACAATAACAAACATAAGACCTATGAAGGATCTATGATCTGCTCTTCAGGACTGAAGCTGAAATTTTGGAAAGGAATTTCTTAAGGAGACTAATAATTTTGA
>VZSG01001320.1:4021-18011 GCA_013398315.1 Nothoprocta pentlandii
ATCCCGAGCCCCACACCGGATCCCTGCTCCCTTCCCGGCCCCGTGTCCCGTTCCCGGCTCCTCGTCCCGCTCTTGCCTCCCGCTCCTTTTGCTGCCCTCAGCTCCTTGTCCCGCTCCTCATTCCAGTCTCTTTTCCCAATTCCCAGTCCCCTCCCCGGTTCCTTTTCCCCTGCCCATCCCAGGCCGGGAGCCGGCTCCAAGCACCGGGATCTGCCTCGCTGGGAGCCCCGGGGGCTTCCGGGAGAAGCTCCCGGCTTCCCACCGGGAAATGGGCAGGGAATCCTGTTGGGATGGAGCAGCGAGGGCTGTTTCCCGTTCCCGCTTCCCATTCCCGTGCAGGCCCTTGGCCAACAGGCAGAGCTGGGAGCTCCGCGTTCCCCCCCCGCCGCGGAAAGGGAGAGACTGGGAAAACTGGAGCTTTGCCTGGAGCGGGAGCGGGAGCGCCGGGTTCTCCCTATGGGAGCCGGCAGTTTGGGAATTGCCATTCCCAAAACCTGAAATCCAGCCTTTTTTGCCCCGGCAAACTCCGAACGCGGAGCTGAACCCCTTGTAGCCCCTGCCGGGAGGGGATTCCAGGAGCCGGGAGGGGATTCCAGGAGCCGGGAGGGGATTCCAGGAGCTGGTAGCAGGGAATACCTGCACGGAACGGGCCCTTCCCACCATTCCCGAGCGGCACCCGCTGCCCTTGGCTCTCCTGCAAACTGCTCCCGGGATTTCCTGGGACGTGTGTAGGGAGAAGCGCCTGGAGGAGGCTGGGATGGGGGCACGGAGCTGGGAAGAGGCATGGGAATAAGTAGCAGGAATAGGACGTGGAGTGGGAATGGGGGCCGGGCAGGGAGCCGCCCGCCCTGCAGCCCCCCCATGAGCTCCCCATGGATGGGAAGCACCAGGAGCGGATGAGGAGCCCGTCCCGTCCGCAGGAGCCTCCGGCAGCAGCGGGGCCTGGGGGCTGCGACACCGCCTGGAGCGGGATCGGGATCGGGATGGGCCCGAGCAGCCGTGTGCCTAGGAATGCCGACATGGAGTCATTATCCCCGGAGAAGGGCCGCTCCAAAGCGCTGCCGCTGGCGGCTCCGTCCCCTATGGAGCGAGGGGAGGCGGCTGGAGCGGGAACGGCGCCCGAGCGCTCCCAGGAGCTCGGAGTTGGATCCGGCAGCATCCACTGACCCCCCTCTGTCCCTTCATCCCCTGCAGCTGGAATTCCCCATCCTCCCGGCATCCTGATCCGTTCGGAGCCCGGCATGGTGTCGCCAGCTCCCTCCTCGCACTCCCGTCCGGATCGGCACCAGCTCCGGCTTCCCAGGCCGCACAGGACACGGACAACTGGGATGGAGGCGGGAGCGCCCGGCCGACGCTCCCGGCGCCGGTAGGTTGAGTGGAGCCCGTTTGGGAAGCGGGACACCGGGATGCGGGTCGGGCAGGGCCTCGGGCAGCACCGTGTCCCGCCGGCTCCGCTGCGGCGGAAGGGCCGGGATCCCTCGGAGCCGGAGCCGCCGTTATCTTATCGCGACCTCCGCGCTCGCTTTATCCGGAGCGGCCTTGGAGCAGGGGGTGTCCGGCCCCCCCCCGTGCCTGCCCCCCCGGGGGGGCTCCCATTGGAATCCCGGGATGCCGCTTCCTACGGGCACCGCGCGGCTGCTGCAGCCGGGAGATTTTTCCCTAAAAAAACCAGCCTGCCGCGGGATGCAGCAGCCCCTTCCCATCCTCCTCCTCATCCCATTGCATCCTCCACCTCGTCGGGACTTCCAGTGGGCTTCCCCATTGTGGGAAGTGGCCGCTCGCTCGCAGTGGGAGAGGGGCCGGGAGCGCTCGGAGCTCTCTGGGAATGTGCTGAGCTCATCCGGGATCGCTCCGAGCTCCGCGGGAGCGCGCGCGGCCGCGGCCCCCCCGGCTCTTGCGCCAGCGGGAGGAAGGTCAGGGCGCGGGGCTGACGTCAAAGGCAGCGGCCGGGGCGCGCGGGCGCTTCCCGCCCGGAGCGCGGCCGCAGCCGGCACCGGGTCCTTGAGCCTTAGATAAGCGGATGCGGGGGGGGCAGCAGGGGGCTCTTCCCATCCGGGGCTCTCCGGAGCGCTCGTGTCCTCCTGATTCCCCACGGAGGCTCCACGGCCGTTTCCTCCCCGGGTTCATCCCGTTGGCTTCTAAAGCCCTTTGGCCGCCGGAGCCGGCAGGGCTCTGTGTCCGGCACCGTCCTCCAGGGACGCATCCTGGGAGCCCCTTTCTGAGCAGGAGGCTCCTTCCCTATCCTTGTTTTTGCTCCGGGTGCTCATTTGGGCCCCCACGTTCACCACGGAGCGCGGCCGGGGGGCTGGGAGCGCGGCCGGGGGCTCCGGGGGGCTCCGAGCGCGGCCGGGGGCTCCGAGCGGCTCCGAGCGCACGTGCGGCCGCAGCTGCCGCGCGGCCTTGGCCCCGGCCCGGCCCGCCGTGAGTGACGGTCCTTATCGCGCCGCTGACGGGCCGGCATCCTTGGACGCTGCATTTAAGGCCGCGCGCGCCCAGGGCAGCGGCAGAGGAGAGTCCGGAGCGGCGGTACCCGGAGCAACAACCCCCGGAGCGGCGGGACCCGGAGCAACAACCCCCGGAGCCACAGCGCCGACATGCTGCCCGCCACGTTCAAGCTGTGCGCCGGCATCTCCTACCGGCACCTGCGCAACATGACGGGTGAGGCTGCGCTCGGGGAGGCCGCGGCCTCCGGCAACCGGGCAGTTTTCCCGCCCCGGTTGAGTTTTCCAAAGGCTCCGTGTCCCCGTTGGGCTCCCGGGTGGTTTCGTGGGGCGGCATGGGCGCTGGTGCCGCAAACGGCCGAGCGCCGCTGCCTGGTTGGAGCCCTGTGGGATCCGCCTGGAATAACATCCCCCCGGCTGCTAGGACTCTGTGTCCCTGTGTGCCGTTTCCTCCGGCCTCTCCCGAGCTCCTGCCCCGTGCGCATGCAGAAGTCCGACGCTCCGTGGCTTTTGCAAGAACGTCCCCGTCCTCGTGCGCCATGGAGCCAAACGGGACTTTTTCAGACCTGCCTCTGTTCCGCAGCGGTTCAGCAGCAAAACCGAGCGCGTGAACGCGCAGGGGCTTCAGCGAAGGGCAAACGAGCGCTTTAGATTCTGTGTTTGTTTATAGCGTGACCCGCGCTGCCGCGTGCAGCGCTCGGCCCCGCTCAGCGCCGCGCTCTCCGCAGGCCTCCGGAGACCCGCGGCCGTGGCCATCAGCCAGGAGCTGAGCAGACTGTCCGGCCGCGGCGCCGCTCCCGGCGCCTGGATCCACCACGTCCGCCGGAGAAGCTCCTTGCTCGGTGAGTGGCCCGGGATCCCCTGGATGGGCAGAGTGTGGGTTGGCGTGGGCAGGAGATGAGCTTCATTCCAGGGAACCTTTGGGCCCGTTACGTGGTCCGGAGCAGGGTTATCCGGCCCTGCGGTCACTGTTCTTAACCGCACGCTTTTTATCCCAACCCCTGCAGGCTCCAGGCTGGAGGAGAAGCCCCTCACCGAGCTGGAAATGTCCTACATCCAGCAAGGAGAGGAAGCCCTTCAGAAGTCGCTCGGCATCCTCGGCGACCAGGACGGCTGGAAGACGGAGACGGCGGCGGTAGGAGCTCCACTTGCTGCAGGCTGGAGTTGTCCTGCCGGGAACACCGGCCACGCTCATCCCGCCTTTCCCTTCTCCAGGATAACGGCGACAAAGTGCTGAGCAAGGTGCTCCCGGACGTGGGGAAGGTTTTCCGCCTCGAGGTGGTGGTGGAGCAGCCCCTGGACGCCGTGTACAGCGAGCTGGTGGACAACATGGAGCAGATGGGAGACTGGAACCCCAACGTGCAGGAGGTCAAGGTGGGAGACGCGCCTTTCCCGGGAGCTTTAACTCCTTCTTGCTTGGGGTGCCTTAACAAGGGCTCGAGCCAGACAGTGCCCATCGCAGCAGAGTTAGAGGGGACGCTCCTCCATCCATCCCGTTCCAGAGCTCCCTTTTCCGTCGGAAATGCGCGTGTATTTCACTGCAAAGCAACTGCAAAGCACTTAAGAAATAAGCACAAACTTACCTGTTATTTCTTTTAAAATAATTGAACAAGGTCCCAACGTGCAGGAAAGCATCTTGCTATTTCACAGCCTGTTCTTGAAAGAAGGGCAACGTCAAGATAGATTTTTCTTCAGCTGTGAAAAGCTCGAGATGGGTATTTTGGGGTGAAACAGGTGCTGTTGAGGCCAAGAAAAAGTGTGCGTTCTTAGAGCAGGCTCTTGTATGGAGTACGTGCTAGGACATGCAGTGATCCAAGTGAAACAGATGGAAATCGGTTGGTTGCTCCTTCTCGCTCTAAGTTGCTGATGTGACTTCCAACCATGCAGATCCTCCAGAAGATCGGGAAGGACACGGTGATCACCCACGAGAAAGCAGCCGCCTCCCCCGGGAACATCGTGGGGCCGCGGGACTTCGTCAGCGTCCGCTGCTCCAAGAGACGCGGCTCCACCTGCGTCCTGGCGGGGATGGCCACGCGCTTCGGAGCCATGCCCGAGCAGAAGGGCTTTATACGGTACCTTTTTGCTCTCCCTATGGGTTTTTTTCCCCGTGAGGAAAGAGTTTGCATAGAGAGGTGTGTTTTTTTTACACTCTTGTATTTACATGCTAGCTCGGGAGCACAAAGTTGCTGTAACTGAGTTGCTGCCTTGGAGCAGCAGAATTAGTGTTTTACTGATGGGCTTGGTGCAAGCCGCACGTTTCTGCACACAGAGCGGAGAACGGCCCCACGTGCATGATCCTGCGGCCTGTGTCAGGAAACCCTTCCCAAACCAAGCTAACCTGGCTCCTCAGCATCGACCTGAAGGTAAGTCCTGCAGTTCAACAGCTGCCTCCATAACGTCAACATTCCCCCAGCCCGGATTGACCCACGTGCTGCTCTGCAGGGCTGGCTGCCCAAGACCATCATCAACCAGGTGCTCTCGCAGACCCAAGTGGACTTCGCCAACCACCTCCGCCAGCGCCTGGCCCGGGCGGGCGGCACCTGCTGACGGCAGCGCCTTCCAGGGAACATGGACTAAAACATTAAGCTAGGGCTGTAAAGGTGGGTGGGGGGTGGCTCCTGCGCCCAACAGCCTTTATGCCCAGAAAGGGCTTTCAGTAAGAGGGGTAATGGGGCCCTCGGTGCCTGCCCATGCTCAGCGCCCAAACACACAGCTCTATTCCCTCCTCCCCCAAGCAGAGCCACCTCTAACTTATTTTCCTGTACAGACTTGCATAAGTGTATTTAAATATTTATTCAGGCGTTTCTGGGCGGGGAAGAGGGGCTTCTGCTTAGAAAGGGATGCAGAAAGGCTTTGCCAGTAGCTCTTGCTTTTCCCAAGTATAATTCTTTGTATCAGGTTTTCAAGAAAAGCTTTTTATTGGTAACTGGCTTCCAGTTTAATAAAAAATACAGTTCTGGGCTTTGCCCATGCTCAGTCTTGCTGCCACACAGTCCTTGGGGTGGAGGCTGTTTCCAAAGGGGTGCAGCTGCAGCCTGCTCTGCACACGGTGTTGCCAACCCAGCACAACCGAGAACTTCATCTCAACACAAGCAGTTGCTTCTTCAGTAGTTGAGACGCCACAAGCTGTCCACAGCACAGGCCAGAAGTGCGGCTGTTGCCTCCGGTGTGGCTGTAGCCGTGAGGCTCCTGGGGGTGCCCACCCCCGCCTTGGAACAGTCGCCGAGCCTAAAAGCCCCTCGAGCCGGGGGTGCGGGGGGGTCCCCCCTTTAGG
This sequence comes from Nothoprocta pentlandii, assembly GCA_013398315.1. NCBI lineage: Eukaryota > Metazoa > Chordata > Aves > Tinamiformes > Tinamidae > Nothoprocta > Nothoprocta pentlandii. The sequence goes on from VZSG01001320.1 coordinate 9,737, forward strand.
GCTCCCAGGGGGGGCTGCGGCGGCCGTCCACCTCCGTCTCCACGTGGTACAGGACGTCGGCCAGCGTGTGCTCCACCACGGCGCCCCAGCCCATGTCACTCATCTGCAAAGGGGCCACACTAAGTTAGTCCTGAGCGACACAGCAGCGAGGAGGGGGGGAAATGAGTGGAATTACCTGAACAGCACTGTGGGCTGCACAGGGATTCCTTAAACAGCCAATTACCTCTCCAAGGAGTGCAGCTATTTCCCCCACTAGATGTTTTTGGGAAGAGGATTTTATTTAAGGCTAACAGTGAGCATCCTGTCTAAATGCATTATCTTCTGAAACAAGACAGGTTTAACATCTTTACCAGCTCATGCTGTTCAGAAACACGTTCCTTCCTTTAGAGGGCTGCACTGTCCAAACAGAGGGCAAGCCAGCTCTCATTTCTGCACCCCTACCTGGGTCACACTAAGTGCCTGTCAGTGCCAAGCAGGGCAAAGCAGAGCGGGGTTGTCACTTACGGGGCGGTAGGTGATGTCTCTGGGAGGATACTTGAAATATGGTCCAAAATTGATGGAAACCTAGGAAAGACACGTTTGGCAGTAGCTTGAGAACAGGGAAAAATAGTACTAGCTGGTACAAAAGTGCATGAACAAAGGCTGATGAAGTTCAGCCACGCAGGCCTAGCAGCAAAATGATGAATGAAAGAACCCGCCTCCCTTTGAGGCAACCCCTTTTAAAGGTGGGAATTCCTAATTTAAGAGACACTCCTAAGCCCAAGTGCAGCGTGATACCTACCGTGCAGCCTTTGTATAGAGAAATAGCAGGAAAATAAACTCCCTCAAAAATGTCCTTAAAGGCAACACCTTGGCTGACACCGTTTTTGAAGAAGATTATCTGAAAACGGAAAACTGATCATTAGCGAGGTCCAGGTCAACCTCTATATGCACCTCATCTTTAGGGCATGTTTATAGGTATCCCATCTCCTACGACAAGTCTTTATAGGGCAGTAATAAATTGCCCAGCGTGATGCTTGCATCAAGGCACTGTTTTTTTCCGAGCACATTCCCGGGCTGCCTCCCACCACGTCACTCACTTGGCTCCCGGGTGCCTGTTTCAGGCTCTTCTCTGCTTTGTCCACAAAATCTTTTTCCTCAAAGTACAAGTAGCTTTTGAACTTGATCAGAGCCTGGAAGGTGGGAAACAACCTTTCAGAAACACGGCGCTTGGATGCAGGCAACAGGCAAGGGGGAGGCTACAAGAAGCTGTTTTCCACTAGCCCACACTTCCCAAGCTGCACCTCTTACCTTATCTTTGTAGGTATCGGGCAGTGATTTAGCAGTCTCGGTGTCTTCCGGAAGACTGATGTAAAATCCCAGGATATCCCCCTGTCCGTAGCCAGCCGAATAGTGTTTCCCTATTGACTGGTGAAACTTGGTTCCCTTCTTGCTGCGCCAGGAGTAACTGAACTTGTCGTATCCCAGCGGTGCCTGGAGATTCCCTACAGAAACGGGCGTTTCTCAGGGAATGCGCCACAGTGGAACGGGAACGGCGCTAAACAGAGCAGTGCGCCCCAGTTCAAGTTTGTTTGTTTGGTTTTCTTTCTTGGTGGTTACAAAACTCTCAGTTTGGAAACACTCTCAGCACAAAGACCTTGACTAACGCGATAAGCAAGGCCAGGCAGGCAGCGGCTCAAGGGATGCGCCAGCGCTGCAGCACCTGCTGAAAACTTTCCACAAGCTAAAGGGGTGGAAAAAGGAGCGCAGCGGCTATTACTTACTCTCCTGAGGTCCAAATTATCCAAAGAGGGAGAAAAATAATCTGCGGGAATCAGGAGTGGCTGCTGCTGAGCACTTGGGATTTATTTACCTAGTGGCTGGGACCAGCCCAGCCTGGCAGCGGTGTCCGGCGGCATCTCGTCCATGGAAATTTCGAAGTACCAGGCGCCCTTGCGCACGCCGTGCGACGCCCGCACCATGGAATAGCCCTTCTCGCCGACCACGGTGAGCCGGTCGTCGGAGATCTTCAGCTGGGGGGCTGCGGGAGAGGAGAGGGCGCCGAGCGGCGCTGGGGACCGCGCGGCCACGTGGGGAGCAGAGAGCCTCTGCAGAGGGGGGTTATTCCTGCCTCTGACAGCAGTTGTGCTTGAAAGGTGAATTAGACGCACACACGGCCAGCAAATTTGGTACCTCGGTCGTGCAGCGCCAGCAGGACCCGCTCGTACAGGCAGGCTCTGTACAGATCCCCAGGGATGGGCTTCCCGGCCCAACAGTCCAGCTCCAGCTTCTCGGGGTCAGGCGCGTGGGGGTCGGGCTCGGCCAGGATGTATCGGTACCCGTCCTTATTGAAGGGGTGCTCCAAGGGGTAGCCGTGCGGAGGCAGCCGCTGCGCCGAGAACAGCGGGTCGCTGTGTGGGAAACACAAGGACAAGAGCTTGGCCTCTCCTGGAGGCTCTGGCCCAGGCCCAGGAGGGGCCTGGGGAGCAAGTTCAAGCACTGAACTTGACGCACAACAGGCACAAGGGCTTGTATGGATGTCACGCTGTACCGGACAAGGTGCTGGCGCCTGTCACTGCGCCGCTGTGCCGGCCTTCTCAGCTCTTTACCTTCTGGTTTTCTTGGCTGTCCCCGTCGTCCCGCCGTCCTGCTGCTTGCGTTTCGCTCCCCTGCCTTTCCCGCTGCCTCCTGCGGCGATTCCCCCTTGAAACAGAGAGCACAGGTCTTACAAAACCGGCGACCGGAGAGCGCCCGGGAGCAGGGAATCTCCACGGAAAAGGGCAGACGCGGCCCCGTTGACATCAGCTCGTCAGCTCACGCGCACGTTGAGCTTTGGAACGCTTCATACAAAGCCCAGCAAAGCCTACAGCTTCTTTGCACTTTCTCAAACGTTGCTGTTTCTGAGTTAAGTGAGAGTGGGCAACTCAACGAGCTCAACTCAGGCCTTTAAGGGAAGAATTGGGACTCTCTGCTCTCTCTCATCGGGTGATTACAAGGAGCAGCGTTTGGAGCGGGGCTGAAAGCCCCACCAGTGGCTTCCGTGGAGATTCCAGGCTCGCAGTTCCACGTTTGCACTACACAAGATCTGCTTTTGAGCCAAGTTACCACCCCGCGACGCCCGCTTTGCTGGGGAAGCACTCGGACCCCAGCACCTGCGTTAGCAATAAGCACTTGAAGTTAATTTCCATCCAGAAAATAAAATCTCTCTCAGATGGGAAAAAAATGGGAAGCAATAGAGGTGTTTCTCCTCAGCACTGCCCCCCAATTACTGCCATTTGAGGAATGAAGAGCTCAATACTTTGCATTACAGCCCCCAGTTTTCCCTTGTGGACAAACAGGACAGGCTATATTGCAAATGAGAGCAAAACTCATACCAGCCATTCTATTTTTTTTTTTAAATATCTCAAAAAGCCAAATGATGGAATGAATAAACAATTCCACGAAGGAATGTACTGCAGATAAACACCTTTATGCACTGCACACTAGGGTGTAACTATGAATATAGCAGGTCTTTAAATTATCAGCATTCCTCTTGCACTGTAAGGGGTTCGGACCTTGGAAAGAGGATCATATTCTGCACAAACGTGACCATCTGAACCATATTTGCTAGTTTTGGTACCGACAAAAGTTCAGATTCTCTTTTTTTTTTTTTTTTTGCCATTTATGTATCTAATCGATCGGGATACAGCAGGAGTTTGCAGATTCAGACCACTTATTTAGGCACTGGGATTCAGAGCTACTTTGAGACTACAATAAGCTCAGGTTAAATCCTAAAGGTAAACCCAAACTTAACTGAGAACAAAACTTTAAACCAGTCAGGTGAGGCAGAATATGATAAATCAAAAGCTTCCAATGGCTAAACTTCAATACAAAAGCACAATTTCTTTATTCTTTAAGTATTACCGCAATCAAGACAGGACACACTTTTGATTTTTAATTGGGTTTAGCTTCTAAGACAATTGAGCAAAAAAAGCTTTCCAAACCACAATAATACTTAAGTTTTAGAAGCTGAAAGGTAAATATTCACCTCCCAAAGAGGCTCCACCTGTAAGAACAGAAGTGGCACCATGTATTTGCCAAACTAATTTGCGAAAAAACAACCATGATATATAAGTATATTACTTATAATTAAGTATATTACTTATAAGTAATGGTATAATCTTGTGTACAAAGAAGATAGTTTGCATTACTAGCTTGGTACAAGAATTTTCATCAGCAAAATTCTTAATCACAACTCTTGCTTCACAAAAGGGAATAACAGTAAAATGCAAGCAGTAATTTTAGGGCAGTTTGTTGTATTTAATTTCTATGATCCCTTTCAAATCTCAGGGTGAGGAATAAAGGAAATTTGGGTACATTAATTAAAAAAATTGTGGAAGAAAGCTGAAGAGCTCAGCTTTCTTACATGCATCGCCTTGGACTGGCCACCAAAAAGAATTAAGCTGAACATCTACAATAAAATAGATAATCTTTCTCTATGGAAAAAGGAAGGCCAGGTGGGCTCAGCGTGTGTTTGAATATAAGGATAAATTCGTTAGGTGAATTGTGGTTATTAACTGTAGGATTTCAACTGAAGAAACTGCACAGGGTGCCCAGGAATAACATTGAGAAAATGCAGATTAGTTCCAAATTATTAAAAAAACAGAAAGACTAATTAAAGCACTTGCCATTTAGGTTTCCACTCGTGGACACAGCGTTGTTCTGCTTCTGGTTATCATAGGCTGGCCCAATATTGGCGAGATCCTGAGAAGTGGGGGGACAAAGACACAGCCTCAGCCAAGCCCTCTGCTCCAGGCCCACGCATGAACCGTTTCCCCCCGGGAGGGCTTCCATGGGCTGCAGTGCCCCAAGACATCCCAGGGCACAACGTAGGGCTCTATCTTGGTTAATTCGATGCTTTGGGGGGTGTAAAAGCCACCAAAATGCAAGGCAAAAAGCACCCTCCCTGCCAGATCCCTCAATGTGTTTTCCTTGCATTTCTAAGTACATACTTGGTCTAGAAGTCCAAACTTTGGGTAATCCTCTTCTGGGTCTTTACTCCCTGGGTCTGGATGTTCTTTCACCAAGAACACATCTCTCTCTTTACACTGCAGCAGGGGAGTTCAAGTCACACAGCAGAACTTTTCTTTACAAAAGTTACGTTTCTTTACAAGAAAATGGCTCAAACGTGGCTCAAACATAATTACTTACCATTGTTTTGACAATATTATTAGGCCAAGTCATCTTGCCAGGTCTCTGTCTTGTTGTCATACACTCCCAATATTTATCGATGAAAGGGATAATATCCTGTTTAAAAAAAAATCCACTCAAATCAAGGCTCATCCCAGGTGGGTCCTGGGATCAGGTACAAAGCAACTTTGGTCACCAGGGCTTTCACACAGAGTTGTCCCATCTTTTTAATGCATCTGCAAGTGCTGGCAACTCAAAGTCATGCTGCACTGCCAATATTTGCTCGGTGTTGCTCTTTAGGGAAATCAGAACTTCATTTAATCTTGACCAATGTCAAAACAGCCCTACCTTATCTTTGGAGAACATAGTTTTCGGGTGCTCGTCCTGTGTCCTTGACTGCCATGTTAAGTTGGCCAGAGCACTAAGGCACATTTCCTTGAGATCTTAAAAACAAAAATACATCAAAGCCTGAGGTACACTCTTTAGGGGGAGGATGAAACGCACTCAGACGCTTCCCATCTAAGGAAGTTCACAGCAAAACAGCAGTACATTTTTACAAAAAGTTTGTCACAAATTGGTCCTTTTTGCCAAGCTTCAGCAGACCCTCCCGGAGATGTTAGACAAAATGGAAAGGAAGCCTCTGGGATTATTTTGCACAGAGGTTCAACGAGTCAGTTTTTACACTTACTTGCTTGCTTTCTCAAGAAATAGGTGTTCCCACTATGGTGGCAAACGTTGCAATGGAAGCTGTAGTTGGTCATGAAGGGCAGACAGGATCTGGAAAAGAGCAAACCGAATTGCAGGCGCTCTGACGTGGATTTCCTATTGAATCCAGTAAGAAATGGATTCTTCTTCCTGCTCCCAGTCAAAAACAATTCAGTTCCATGATATTTCCTGCAAATTTCCTTTATGCTCTTGGCATAAACCTAATTAAGTTTTTTTTTCCCCCTTTTTCTTTCAGGCAAGTCCTGAAATGCATTCAATGAGAGATTCTTGAGAGCAGCCGAGCCGGCTGGCTTCTGCACAGCCCTGCAACGCCTGTACCAAGACTTTTTATTGGACCTTCCAAGGAAACGTAAATATTTCTTACTGTGTTTGGTAAAATTTATTATTATTTGCATAGCATGCTAGTTTCCACAGTGGGAATTCCCAAGGACAAGGACCCTGCCCTTCTAAACGCTCTGATTTTGCTCACACAAACCCACCCTAAATTCAGCCTCTGTTTTAGCAGGCAGCAACGCTTCAGATCTTGGAAGAAACTCCCAAACGGGCTCTTTCATGAAAGACTTTCTTCCTTTGACCTCCTGCACAACTAAAGACCAAACCCTAACTAACTTGGAAGTGTTAGTTAAGATTAAGTTAGTTAAGTTAAACGGAAGGTTTACTTGGTGCACGTAATGTTGCGGTTGCACCGGTCAAGGACGCTACCGATGCCACAAGTTTCATTTTCCCCGGGTTTAAGCAACTCCCTCAGTTGGTCTTAATTAGCCTCGACCTACAGGTACCACCACGGGGCGGCTGTCACACAAGGGCATTGGGGAGGGTTTATTCTCAAGCAAACAGGGGCCACGAACACCCAGAGGCACTCGAGTTTCACGGGCAGCGCTTACATACGTGGTGTCAATGCCAAACGTGTCGGCCGTGAACCACTTGGTGCAAATGCCACATTGCAGCTCGATCTCTCCAAGCTGACGGCCGTTCTCCTCGTCCACCGAGCCTGCCTGAGCGTCCAAGGCTTCGGAATTGTCCCCGGCACCTTCCTACGACCAGAGCAGAGCAGAGCAGCTTGCATGGAGCAGCTTGCAAGGGGGCCCCATCAGGTCAGCTCGCATGGCCCCACTGTGAGCAAATCTGAACTAATTTATTGATTTTGTTAGGACGAGGTGGAGGTAAAGGGGCATCAACGGTAACAAATGGCTCTTCAAATGTCAAATTTGAGGCCAGCAAGGTGTAAACTCCTGGCTGCACTCATGGGAGTGTGTTCCTTGGGTTTTTATTTTCTGAATAAATAACTTTTTGATACTGGTAGGAAGCTGAAGTGTATATAAACACTTCCTTTACTTGGAAAACTGGTGACATTTATCAGCTCCAAGTCCCCTAACACGCTGGGCTGTCAGAGAGCAGCTTTTATTCAGAAGATCAAACGCCTTTATTCAACCAAGCGACAGGTTTTCCCCTCGCCCGCACCGTGAGCCGCTGCAGCAGCTGCTGCCGCGCTCCGAAACACGAAGCCTTTGGGGCAGCGCGGTGAGAAAAATAAAGAATAAGGGCAGGAGGCGGCGCCGGGAAGGGCGGAGAGCCCGGACGCGGATAAGTGGTACCCGCAGGCACCGACGTGCAGGGAAAGAGGCGGCATCTGAGCACCAGGACCCATGAGGGGGTCCCGGAGCCCCCCCACTGGTGCTGGAGGAACCTACCGGGGGTCCTGGAGCCCCCAGTGCTGGGGGAACCTACCAGGGGGTCCCGGAGCCCCCCCACTGGTGCTGGAGGGACCTACCAGGGTCTCCTGGAGCCCCCCAGTGCTGGAGGGACCTACCAGGGGGTCCTCCTGGAGCCCCCCGGTGCTGGAGGGACCTACCAGGGGGTCCTCCTGGAGCCCCCCAGTGCTGGAGGGACCTACCAGGGGGTCCTGGAGCCCCCTCACTGGTGCTGGAGGGACCTACCAGGGTCTCCTGGAGCCCCCCGGTGCTGGAGGGACCTACCAGGGGCTCCTTGCCGTTGGCAGAGTCGGTCTCCAGCGCGGTCGCCACGTCCCCCGCGGCGGCGTCCGCCCTGCGAGGGGGCAAAGGGGCTGCTGAGGTGATTGGGGTGGGGGGACGGGGCCCTGATACGGGGGGGTGAAGATGGGAGAGAGCCCCCGGCTTCGCCCTAGGGTAAAAGGGGGGAGGCCAAACACCCTGGCGGTTACTGGGATAACAGGGAACCACCGACCCGAGGGTACCGGGGTAGTGAACACCCTGATGGATACCGGGGTGACGGGGAACCACCGCCCCGGGGGTACCGGGGTAGTGAACACCCTGAGGGATACCGGGGTGACGGGGAACCACCGCCCCGGGGGTACCGGGGCAACACGTAAGAGAGGGAATAGGGGGGACGTGGAGGAGGGGGCAGGACCCTCTCCCCGAGA
>VZSG01001320.1:24455-39081 GCA_013398315.1 Nothoprocta pentlandii
AAAAAAAGAGAGAGAGAGAAAGAAAAAACTCCTTGCTGACTGTACTTTTATCTGAGGCTTTAACGGGGCACATAAAAGCTTATTTCAGCAACATTTCAGCATAAAACCTTATTGAAGGTCCCCAGGCGTTGCCGCGATCTCCTGCAGGAAGCCTCCGGGAGGGGAAAATGCAGGAATGGGGAGCCGATTTGGGGCTGGGGAGCCGATTCGGGGATGCGGGGTGGAAGTGCAGCCTCCAGAGCACTCCTCCACCACCAAAGCGGAGGTTTATTGTTGGTGTCCGAGAGCCTCGTGGCTTCGGAAGACCGCGGCTTCATAGGCACCTTCCCTGCTGTGCACAAAGAAATAAAACATACAGAATAAAAAATGTGGAAAGCAAACCTGTGCTTTCATTAACACCAGCAGCATATGACAGATCCGTCTGATTTAATGGCAATATAGTCATTCAGATATTAACAAATCAATATTTTTCCTAAGGAACAGTGTGGAGTACCATAAATATCTTCATAGTTATATGAAACTTAGCCGCATAATTCATGCGCTGCAGAGGCCATAATGAGTTATATGATGGCTATGGGAGAGAGGTTATTTATTAGGAGATAATGGTATCAGAATGGCCTGTAAAAGGCAAAAAAAAAAAAAAAAAGAAGAAAAAATATACAAAGGAAGAAAGAGAAACCACAAACCTGTTCATAATTCTCTGGGAAGATGTTGCTGCGAAGTGTGCCTGCTTGCTGCTGAGGACTAAATCAAGCGGCTATTGGGTAATACATGGGATTTATTCACCCTGTCTCATCTAATACATATAAATTTACAACTAAATAGCAATGCTTGAGTGGGATTGCTGCTTGCCCGGGATCGGCGAGCCGTGGGGTCATTGCACAGAGCAGCTTGGAAACCTTCCCCGCTGAAGTGTGGAGGATCTCCCGTCCCGACAGGCAGCGAGCAGCTCTCGCGGGGCGAAAAACCATACCAATCATGCAATTATTTCCAAACATGTTATTTTATGATCCTTCATTAAAAAACCCCACCACCACCAACAAAAACCTCATTGCAGAATAAGAGAGAGGGAGGAAAAGTGAGCAACGAGGGACTCGTTCTCGGTTTACATTGCCCTCAGGAAACGCATGTGTCAGGGCAGATTGAAAGATGCTGTTATCCCCAGAGAGCGAGGCGGAAACAAATAGAGACAGAGGAGCTGGAGCGGGGAAAGAGGGAGAAGGGACGTGGGGTCCAAGAGGCACGAGGGGCTATGGATCCTCTCCACCGAGCTACAGTTCTGCTCAGGCCTCGTCGCGTTTTGTTAAGGATATGGTTATAAATAGCACGCCAAGGATAAATAAATGATGAATAGATGTCTTAATAAATGGAGAATTAATTGCTGGAGAATCCAGCAGCTCAATAAACCGCTGTTTGCAGCCTCTGGGGCCCGGCGGCTCCTCTTAGCGCCCAGAGCGCGCAGTCCTGTGATGATGCTCGTGTCTCTGTTCAATATTGTCTGGACCTGCACCCAAAGGGATGAGCCAAAGTTTCCCCCGCATTGTCCCAAAGCCTCGAGCATCCCATTCCCTCATTTTTTCCCCCTCGTTTTCTCGCTGAAACGCTCCTTTTGGGGAAGGTGCTGCACAAAATGGGAAGCTGGATGTGGTTTTTGCCTGGCAGGATGTTACTTGCAGCTTCAGCAATATCGCCCAGCCCCTCCTCTGGAGCAAGGGAAAAGCAGAATTCGGGCCATTGATCTCAATCGAGTTCCCCCTCAGTGGATTCATCCCGGTGCAGCGCCAAGCAGAGATTCATCCATGATGTTTTCATCCATGAGTGCCTAACGCCCTGCATCGCGTCCGCCCGGGCCAGCCGCGCTGGAGGGAGCCGGCAATCAAATCACTCATGTGCACCGAGACAGCGTGGCCGGGTTCCCGCTCCGAGCATGCCTTCTTTCCGCCAGGAAATCGAGACAGGACGATTTAGGACGCGCACTTGAGTGCTGGGCTGCATTGCATCTGTTTTATTTCCCGTCAGCCGAGGTGAATAATCAAGGGCAGCGCGCGGAGGCGCGAGCTCGTGCGAGCAGCTCCAACATCGCTCCGCTTAGGAGGCTGCCTGCAAAGCGTGCCGCTCTGACCCCCCCTGCACCTCCTGCGGGATATTAATGATCTCCCCAAGGGCAATGTGCAGGCAAACAGGCTTGTCATTTATTTTGCAGATTTGCTGGAGTATTATTAATTGACTGGGATAAACTCCATTAGGAGGAAGCATTAGTTTCCTGAGTGTAACTTATTCTTGCTGCCCAGGCCGATGCTTTCGATGGGGATTCCACTAGTTACAAATTATTCAAATATTGATCTGGACATTTCTAATTAACTTTGCCCATACGCTATTATGCATATGCACAAAAAAAAAAATTGATTTTCACAGGCCCAATAATGAGATTTAACACCTGAGGTAACTTATATTTATGTGTTTAATTATGCGATTCATTAGCAATTTTAATAAATGTTATCAGCCCGGGAATCAACCATGGCACTTGACACTTGTTGACTCTCCTAGTCACTGGTAAAACAATGGCCTCATCAGAGTGGGAGACACAAAAGACTTTTCTCTAGCCAGCGCTGGGATTAATTATCATATTATGTTATATAATTATTAATGCATTCCTTCTTATTGCCGCGTGGCCGGTTCCAGCAACCACAGCCATCTGTGATAAACATGCATAAATATCTAATGTGAGAGTGGCGCTAGGAAGCACGCCGGGGACCGGAGGAGTGCACTAGGATCCCTTTCTATCCCGGGGAACGGAAAGGCATCCTGCATCGCCGTTAATGCAGCAAAACCCACCCTTTGCAGGCGGTGCCTGGCCAAATCACGCTCCCCTTTGCTCCCGGGGGACAGCAGGACCAGGGCATGGTCCGTATGGGTGCAGCAGGGCAGCCCGGCCACGGCTCGCCGCTGCGCGTCCTCCCCTTGCCGCTCAGTGACAGGGCCTTTGGGAAATTGCCAGCAATTTGGGTGAAAATGCTTGGAAAATCGCTGTTTGGGCCCGTTTTATGTGTGCGCGTGCGGAGCTGGCAGAGGCGACGCTGCAGGAGGCTGGCAGCTGGGGAGATGCGCCGCGGCGCACCGGGCTCGGGGAGGCTCAGCCTCCTGCTCGCGTGCATTTGTCAGCAAGCGTGCAAAGCGAGCAGAGGAATCACCCTTTCGGGGCTCTCAGGTGCTGCTTCCAGGGCATTTTGGCAGCAGAAATGCATAAGGGGCAGGACATTTCCCGGCAGCGTTGCCCCTGCTCCGTCCTCATCCTTTCCCGGGACCCGATTGCATGATACGGAGGGACCGAACTGTTGCTCAAAGGAGCGGAGCTTGCAGCGCCTGGCATCGGCAACGAGATGCTAATTAATGAACAGCAAAAAGCAGCCGGGCTCCAATTTGCATAACTGTGCCTCGTCAAGCTGTTAGGTAAACAAAAGCCGCGTAATGGCAGCGCGAGGCAGCTTCATTACCCAGCGAGCCCGCTGCGGCGGGGATTACAGCCGCCGTGGCTTGCTTTATTTATTTTATTCTTTTTTTTTTTTTTTCTTAATTTCTCTGTTTGTCTCCAGTTGCGATGCAACCTGGTGCCGGGAGGCAGCCGCAGACTGCGGGCCCTGGTGCACAGCCCTGGCACGGGAGGCAGCAGCGAGGAGCTGCACCCTCCACGCCTGCAGCGTCCTGGGGCCCTAAATAAGACACGGGGGACTTTAATACTAACATGTAAATACACACGCTGCAGGGTCACTGTAATCCTTCTTAATTCCAGTTCGCCCTCCATGGAAATAGTCCCGAACGGATGCAGGAACCACCTGGGAGCTCTGCAATGCCCATAGGGCATCCCAAAACATCCCAGGAGAAGCTGGCTGAGATTGCTCTGTCTGTGGATGAATGAACGGTGGAACTGGACACAATGAGGGATTCTCGTGTGCTTCTTGGTGCTTTCCGGGCCATGCATCCCATCAGCTGCTTTTTATTTTGCTATTGTAATTCGCGTTTTGGTAAAAGCCCCTTGCAGGAACTGAGTGAACGGGAGCTCATTAGCCTAAGCTGAAAGAAAGCAATAACTTACATTCGGTATAATAACACTTTTCTGAAGTATCTAATAATTCTAAATTAACTTCAAATTAAGTTTCTTAAATATGAGAAGGAATCAAAGCGATGCAAAGACACAGACCCAAAACCGCAGTCGGGTGCAAGGTGGCTTGCATCAGGAAAATGCATCTCCTATGTGTCCTTAACGAGGGCCGGGCTTTGCTGGCCTCTCCCTGGCGTTTTGCTGCTTTCGAGGGACGCCGGAGAGCGCTGCCCTGGCAGGCTCTGCCGAGGCTGCTTGCTGCAGCTAGGAGAGGCTTAAGGGTTTCGCTGAGCTTGGGTTTTAGCAGCTCCTTGCAAGTTGCACCGTGCTTATTTAGATTTCCCAGGGCCGCTTGCTCTGTGCAGCGCTCGGGGTTGTGCCTCATTTCTTTCCTTAGAAGGAGCGAACGATTAAAATCCAGCAATGGCATCTCCATAGCACTCCTGTGAAGACTTCCAAAGGAATATGAGGGAGGAGGTCACCAGGGGATGGGCTCCTAAGTGAATGGTGAAGCAGGGAAAAGTGAGATTTCCTATCAAAGAAGGGAGAAATGGGGACCAGCCTGCTCGTCCTTCCCCCTCTAATGCAGCCGGAAAGATGCTTCAATATTTAAAAAAGAAAAGAAGAGGAGGAGAAACAGAAAGCGGGGGATACCTAAAATTAACATGCTCATTAGCACACAATTGCTATTTAACAGGAGCCGTGGCTACAGTTGGGTAATGGATTTGCTGCCCTAAGTGTTTCTCATCTCCCGGAGCTCCTGGCTGCGGCAAGGGGAGGCTGGAAATGGTCCAGCAGATTCCCAGGCGCTGGAGGCAGCTGCACAGTCAAGAATGGCAGCCTTATGTACCCCAGACCCACGAGCTTCTGCTTTCTAAAGCGTGTTTCCCTTGGGAGCAACGTGGGGAGCTCGCTGGAGAGGAGCGTGGTTGACACTGCCCGCTCGGGATGTGCGCCCCTGGCTGCTGTTCTCTGGTCGGAAAAATCCCCCCTGCCTCAAAACCATCCGTTTTCCTGCGTGCTCTGCTAGAAAAGCCTTGTTTTATTGATTGCAGCCGCGCGCCGCGTCCGTGTGCAGCATCAGAAGGCAGAGCCTTGCAATCGATGTGCATCCCGGCGGCAGCACCGCGCTCCGGCGCTGCTCCCTGCTGCTCCGGCACCGGCTGCTGCCCGCAGCGCTCCGTGTTGTTGGCACCCCCTTGCACCACGTCAGGGTCCCTTGCATGAGAGCAGCTCGCGGTGAGTTGCAGCTCCTTCCCCCTGGATAAACCTTGGGGCAACGGTCGTGAGGTCTGAGACTTCCAAGGGCTCCTCGGGAAAAAGCAGTCTTTGTATTCCCAGTGTTTTTAAGCTTAAAAATAGAAAGCTTTTCCCCATCCTGCTCCGTCTGGGCCTCGCACCCTCCTCTGTGATTTGCACTGGACAGCCGTGCTCGCAATGTGCCTTGCACGTGCAATTCTGCAGAAAGAGCGAGAACATTAAGTGGGCATATTCAGGGGCAAATAAAGGGGCTTGTTCTTGGTGCCAGTTAATGAAATTAGAAAATGGAGCAGAGCTTGCCTGATATCATACAGGAATAAAAGAAAATGCATTTAAAAAAATCCCAATGCTGCAGTTCTCTCTAAATGTCAAAATATTGCGTTTTTTGCAGATGATAAAGATGGAAGAAATAGCTGGGTTTCAATTTCAGTTGCCACATCATATCTCTGCCCCTCTATAATTTTTATTAAAATGCGGCTGTTCTGGGAAGTCAATGCATTGCCTTCATCACATTTGCATAGGAAATATAAAGTATAGTTGAGGAGCGCGCACAGAACCCTGGCCCTCCGGCTGCCCCTGTCCCCGCCGGGACGGGACCGAGCTGCTCCGTTCTCAGACTCCTGCTGACACAGGGAGCCCGGCAAGGACCGCGCCTTGCAAAGCGGGCGCAAAGCGGTGACCTCCGAGCCCCGAAGCGAGCGCAGGTGATGTGGAGGATGCACGACAGCTTTGGCACCAGGGGATTTCTCATGAGAAGGTGCATGGGGCTGGCCCCGGCTTTGCAGGGTGCTCCCCACCCACAAGGTTTACACATCTGCAGGTGGCCACCGCAGGGCTCCATGTCCCCTGTCCTCATGCAGGGCTGCTCCCAAGTGCATTTTGCCGCTCACCCTCCTCCTCTTCAGCCCCAGTTGACGTTGGGGTTGATTTGGTGAGATCCAAATGCATCAGTGCAGCAGGCTGAAAACCTTGCAAAGTTTCCCAAAGTGGAAAGGGAAGGAAGTAGCGCTGGGTTCATTTTGGTTTTCTCCTTTAAAAGTAGGACTATTTTCCCCCTATTGCCCCACGGAGGCAGAAGCCGCCTTGGTGCAGCACAGTGGCAGACAGGGTATAAGTAGAGGTGGCCGTGGCACCAAAGTTGTCACCCAGCTGCAGCAAACAGGGATGCGAGTGAGCGGTGGCAGATGAATTTCCTAAGCAATAAGGATCCCGTTTTCATGCAAATATCCCTTAGTAATAAAATCCATGAGAAAAGACAGACAGATAATGCGTTATATAAGCAGAATTATGTTGGCGCTGTCTTTCTTCCAAGGCTTTTCCTTCCATTTGGAGGCAGCCGCAACCTTTGAGCAGGCTGGCTGGGCTGTGAACGAGGGCAGCGGCGAATGCTTCGCGGTGCAGAACCCGCTCTCCTTGCCTGCAAAGTGCCGTGTCCCTCAGAGCAAGAAGCTGCTGATGGAAAAAAACACGCCGGGAACGGTTCCTTACGGCGGCAGCGCTGGCTCCTTCCCCGCAGGATAACTGCACACTTTGCAAGGTTTCATTAATTAAGTCTCCAAGGAGGTCCCCGCTCCGTGGCTAGGCCAGATGAGCATGTGGGCACGCGGAGCTGGGCTCGCTCCCTCTGCAAAGCCGGCCAGAAAGGGGGCTGGTTTTAGCCTCCCGACCTCGCCTGCCCATAAATGATCACGAGATGCTCCCTGCTCTGCTGCTGGGAGTCACTTGGGATGGGCGGGATGTGTTTGGGTGGACGTCAGGATGGCCAGTGCGGAGGAAGACCGGGAGCAAGGGAAGTGTTGAGATGTCCAAGGTTGCTGGACAAGCTGGGAATAGACTAAGGAATGGGGTGAGCTGATGTTGGTCATTGGGGAAGGGCCTCCTGCAGAGCCGCCCGCTCCAATGGCAGCTCCTGGGCAGCCCTCTCCGTGCCACGCTGCATCCGCGCAGCCGCTCCGATGGGAGCACCGTGGGAGCGCTGCCGGCTGTGACAGATGTTGCTTTACGGAGCACAGCGCCAGGGATGCAAACTGCATAGCTCATAAACAGCAGGAGGAAGGAGGTAATATCCTGCAGGGAGGTCGCCTGCCCTTTTCTCTTCCCAGTGAATGCTCCGTGCCCAAGCAGCAATCCGGCCCCAAAGCCTCCTCTCCAGGGCTGCTTGAGGGGAATGAGGAGGCCCATGAGCTGATTTGCAAGTGAAAAGGATGACTTTTTCCCCCTTCAGGTTGCCTCATTTATTACATTATGCATTTATATTTATATGCATTTATATATTTATTTCTGCATACATATATGCATAAAATATGCATTTATATATAAATATATATGTTTATGCATATATATATGCATTTATTTATGCATATAAATATATATATATATTTATGCATTTATATATTTATTTCTGCATACATATATGCATAAAATATGCATTTATATATAAATATATATGTTTATGCATATATATATGCATTTATTTATGCATATAAATATATATATATATTTATGCATTTATATATTTATAAATGCATTTATTGCATTTATTGCATTATTGCATTTATTTATAATCAGGACCAGGAGGTAAGGCGAGGGTCTTGCCTAGGTGCAATTTCCAGGGGGGGCATTAAAGGTGTGCGCTTAGGGAAAGAGGCCCCGTGTGCACATGCATATACAGATATAGGTATTCACACACATTGACACATATATATATATACATTTTATATATATACGTGCACATGCAGCTGCAATTAAGTGGACTTTGGGTTATGACCAGCTAGCTGGCTTTCCATCATTGCCAGATGTTGCCGCGACAGCACGGGGCAGCCTCACAGCTGGCACATCTGCCTGGCACAGAAGCCAGTGCACAGGGCATTCCCCACTAACTGTGGGCTCCTTTAGGATGGATGTGCAAGAGCCCCGTGGCCCTAGCAATGCCTGACTCCTCTAGCTGACCTGGCTGCTCTGGCCCCAGGGATGTCCCCAGGCCTTTGGCTCCACTGCCAGGGCCAGATGTTGCTTTCATTCCTGCCAGGAAAAACTTCCCGTCAGTCTTGGAGGATGCTTCATCCCTGACACTTGGGTGGGGGAGTGTTGTTGTGTATAAATGCAGGCAAATATTGAATTTCTGTGTCAGGGAGAGGCGCAAAACCTTAAATATCCTTGTGTTCTCGCAGCAAAGCTACTTTGGGCTGCAAAATAGGCCAATTTCCACCTTATCTAATGCCTCCAGCTGTGATGTGAAAAGCTCCGAGGGAAAACCGCATCTCCCACATTATCTCTTAACCACGAAGTTTAATTACACTCAGCTGCTCCATCGTGCCCAGGCACGATGCAGGGACCAGGGACCACGAGGGACCCTGCGGTGGGCAGGGACCCACCGAGTGCATCTGCACTGTGTCCCGGACAGCATCACCAGTGGCTTTCCACCCCTCCCAGTTATCCCAGTTGCTTTTTGCAACAGAAAACTGGCCTGGGGCAGCAGTGAAAGCACCCAAGGGAAGAATTTCTGCAGGTGTATTCATGACAGGAAGAAATTCCTTAATTCTGTGGCCTGGGGAAGCGAGAAGGAGGCAGGAATTATCCCGTGGGTTTCTGCGAGGGGAGCACGGATCTCCCCCGGGCTGTGCTGCGTGTGTGCGCGCAAAGCCATGCAGGATCTGTGTCTGGCGGAGGTGCCCATCAATTATTTATGGAAGAAATATATTCATTTTGCTCTTAATTTATTCACCCAGGGCTTTGCGGTAAACAGAGGGAGAAGAAAAACAGGGGAGACGTATAGGTGTGGATGGAGATACTGAATAGGGCTAGAGAAATAAATCTGCTAAAGAGGGAGGAAATGGTAGGGAGTGTGGTAGGGAGGAGATGGGAGAGCAGGAGAGTCAGAAGAAATAAAAAGCTTTAATTTAAGCAGGGTTTAAACACACTTTCAAATGTCAGCTTCTTAATAGCTTGTCCTGAGTCTCGGCATGTTGGAAAATATAAATGATGGAGAGATCTTTTTGCCTTCCCATTAGCTATCATCAGTAGCTTTACACAGCTACATCTCACATCTGTTCTCCTTGATTGCAGCTGGCTTCCGAGGTGGTTGGTTTTGATTGCGTTTAATCCATTAATTTCCCTTTGGGCAAGGGTTCCTTCTTCCTCTCGGCTCTCTGTCCCCAGCTGCCTCTTATTTCCCTTTAGGATTCCACAAGAAATGGAAGTTTGGCAGCCGATGGGTATGGAAGATCAGGGGAGCAACCCAGTGTGGTGGCTCTTCTTCTGCCACCCATCTCTTCTGTTCTGGCAACGAGTGCGGGCGCATTAATGAAATATTTAGTGCAATCAGTAATAGGAGAATCCCAGGGCACCCCAGCTGAGCTGTGTCCCTGTGGGAAGGGCATGTGGGTGACCCCAGCCCTCTCCGTCCAGTGTCCCCAGCCCCACAGAGCTGTGGACAAGATGCTGAGATCTCCTTTCCTGCCTTTTCCCTGAAGCCACCGGGGTTTTGCTGGTGTTAGGCTGTTGATTTCTTTTTTTCTTTAACAGAATAATATTTTCTTTCCATCTCTGTCATTTTTTTTGTGTTCGTATTTGTCAAGGACGCCCCTGTTTAGAGAAAAACCCCGCAAAATCCAAAGCACACATCCCCTGAAAGACTGAAAGATCAAGATCTCTGTCATCTAAAGCGGTAAACTAAGCGCGCGCTTGCAGGAAGCCCCACGAGGATCCTATCCGTCATATCGCTGGCAGCTTTGTGCTAAACATCCATTAAGGAGCATTTACATGGGAAACATGCGATCTCACCTCCCATCGGAATATCGCTTCATGCTGGCGGCGAGTGGGAGGTGAGGCCTGGGGACAGCCCGACCTCGGTTGTCCCCGTCGTTATTCCAGCCTCCGAGCGATGGAGAGGGATGCCACCCTTTGCAGGGAATTGGTCCCACCAGGGATAAAGGTAGGGAAAGCTCCAGCAGCTGGTTGCACCAGCCCCAGATCCCGCCTGCAGAGGAGCGTTTCCCTTGGGAAGCGGAGCTCCACATCCCGGGCGGCGTGTGCACGGACACGCCGCGGTGCCACAAATCCCCCGTCCAGCGGCTCGTTGTGCCACTAACAACCACAACATTGGATTTTCCAACGCAATCCTGGTGCCTGCTCCCGCCAGGTGCATCCCTGACAAGCTCACTCCGCGGCCCAGGATTACGCTGGGCTTTAATCCCCCTGAAATCCCTTGTTCCCACCGCCCTCGTGGCGCTCGGAGCCCTCCGGGGATGTCTGGGGATATGGATGCCGCTGGATTCAGCCCCACCAACGCTCCCGGCGTCCCAGGGAATTAAAGAGCATCATTGCCTTGCCACTGGAGGCAACGCCGGGATGGAGACATTCGGCACCAGGGAAATCCAGCGGCACGGGGAAAAACAGCAGCCGGGGCCAGAGTCGGAGACGGAAAAGTGCAGGGATTTTTTCCCCTGACGGGGACGAGGCTGCGCGCTGCAAAAGCTGCTCCCTTTCCCGCTGCATTAATGCGGGATGGGGCTCAGCAGGGACCAGGGGGCCGCCCATCCTTCACCGTGGAGATGTTTGCCAGGTAGCATCGGAAGATCTCGTGCACCCCTTGCGTTCCCATCATCCAGGGAGCCGTTTCCCCCGCTGCTCCCAAATGCCACGTCTTTATATAGCGCCCAGATTGCTCCAGACGGCTTTTGCGCAGTCATGCCGCCGGGTGCCGCAGCCTGTTTCCAGAGCGCCGGGAGGCTGCAGGGAAACGCACGGAGAGCTCTGCAAACGGCGGAAAAATACGGCGCGACGCGCTCCGGGCTACGCAAACGGGCGCCACGCACGGGCTCCGGCCACGGCACACGTTGAATGGTTAAAGTTGCTTTTTTTTGCAAGGGTTGAGAGGGAAATCGTGGCTTTTTTTTTCACGTAATTGATTGCTGAATTATCCTATTTTTTTTTTTCCAAAATTGCTATTGAATACTTAGTCAATAAGGCATTGCAATGATGCTGCTAATAGCATTTTCATTAGGATTTACGCTAAAACTGTCTGTCTGAAGTGCAGCCCGGCTCTCTGAGAGCCTCAAAAGGCTCCAGTGGCTCTTTTGGTATTACAGCGTGCCTTGGGAAGGAATAAAGCAGTTTTGCTTGCCACATGCTGGCCAGTGTTGGTGCGGGCGCTCTATGGGAGCTGCTGCAGTTCACAGGAGTTGGCTTTTCATCTGAATCCAGCAGCATTTCTGGATTGCTGGATGCCAGGAGTGTCCGAGCACCCGGGAATTTAGGGCTTCCACGCTGGGTATGCGCCGGATGCGTGCCGGGAGGTGCTGGCTCCATCTCTCCGAGCGTTTTGCAAGCTGTGGTGCTGATTTAATTACAGCAAGCAATAAACCGTAGAGAGGAGGAGGAGGAGGAAGCCCACAGAGGCATGCGAGGGTGACTCGTGGATCATTAAAGCACCGCAATTGCAGTTTACTGCTAATTACAGGAAAAAATACAGCAGTCCCTGGAGGAAAAAGCAAGAGAGACCCATAAAGAGCACAATATAGGCCTGAAAGATTTTCTGCTTTTCTATGTGTGCAATGAGGTGCACTGCAAGGGATTGGGCCACCGTGGGCTGTTCCGACCTGGCTGCTCTCCCTGGGACTGCGATGCCGTCAGATGGGACCGGCCTCTGACAGACGGATGCTTCGTGTTGCTCCGAAATGCTCATTCCTTTATGGAGCTCCTGCAGCCTGTGTTTGCCTCGGCTTTCCTCTAATTTGGTTGTTGCCAGGCTTCCTAACAAACCTCAGCTTTCACAGCCATTAAATCAGGCTTTAATTTGATTAGATTAAAGCGGAGGGAAAGCACTCTTCCCCACCCCAGGATGTAAGGGAAGAGAAATGAAACCCTTCAAGAACTATATGGCTTGATCTCGGAAATACAAAAAAAAAAATAATTTATCTAGATGAAGGCAGGGAGATGTAATGAACTGCAACCAAGCAAGAAGCCTTCAGAGAGAATCAAAAGTTTGGGGGGGTTCATGGGAGGACATAATTGCAACATGTATATTGATTTTGCAGAGATAAGAAAACAAATGTTTGTGGAGATTGGACTTAGTTTATTACATTTATTTCCCCGCAGAGCTGATGTTTCTCCATTAGAAAAAAAAAATAAGCCATGTTCTTAAATGCATTGTTTCTTTCAGGGATGCTTATTAAGTTATTGCCTGATCCCACTGGCTCTATCTTTTTGCAAATTGGTTTGTCTGGAAGGTTGCACTCTCAGGCAGCTTATGCAGCATCTCTTTTCCCCCCCTTAATTATTTGCATTAGAGGAGCTGTGTCCTGCTGCGGCTCCAGCTCCCTGGCAGCTCCCTGAAAGGCGCCTTTTCACCTCAAAACTCGCCCCAAGGTAAAAAAACGTGCCCAAAGGCGCCCTGCCCTCCTCTGGGTGGCAATGCAAAACCCCACGCAACCACCCCACGCCCTGGCTCTGATCCCTGGTCTGCTCTCGTGGTGGCTTTGTGGCTCCTCGCTTCTCGTTACGCGCAGCTGACAAACGAGCACGATAGCCAAGGGTGTTAGAATAATTCCCTGCTCGTCAAAGAGGGAAGATTGGGATCGCTTGCCTTCGGTGTATCCATTTCCGTAACGAGGATCCTGCCCGGGAGACCTCCCAGTCAGCCCCTTCCGACAACCCGTGCCAAAATCTGTTACGGCTGTTAGCCACCAAGTTATTAGCTGGTAATTAACTCTGCAATTAGCTCCGAGTGGCTTCAGTGATCGATGGCAAGATCCGATGCAGGCGCGTGGTAACGTCGAGCGCTGTTGGCGTGGGGAGCCAGCAGTGCAAGGTGCCCCATGGGCACGTCCCCTGCTTTCAGATCATCTCCGCAGTGGAGCAGGATGCAGCATCTCGGAGGGGCCGTCTCCGCCCCTGCTTCCTCCTCCTCCTCTTCCTCCCCTTTGCTTTTGCAGCCCAAGCCCTTTTCCCCTCCCTTGCGTCTCTCACTGCAGCCAGACCCTTGGATTTCATGCCCGCTCACTCTCCTCCCATCCATCCCCATCCCTCTCCAAGTGCTCTGGCCACAGGAGCCCGCGGGACACAGGGATTAACCACTCACCCTCGGGGCTGGACAGACCCCAGTGGGCACAGACAGATGCTCCAGTACTCCCATTCCAGAAAACACATGTAAGCAGGACCATCTCGCTCCACCCTCCATGTATATCCCTTGATATACAACTTAATAAAACTTTATGGCCCTCAGATAAGGGATTCTGGCTGAACGGATGAACTGGGACTGAAATACGGTCCAATTAAGTCTGCAGCGGGGCAGGCAGCCTCCGATGGGCAAGGAAGGCCTCAGCGGAGGCCCTAAATCAGCCTCTGCCAAGCACCGTGGTGCCCGGGGAGCCTGGCATCCCAAAGCAAGCAGGAGGGAGCCGAACGCTCACGGTTTCCCGGCCGCGTCCCCAGCTCGTTCCTTCGCGCAGTGGGCTTTGCTCTCCTCCACCTCCCGCTTCTCTCCCTTCGGCTGCTGCTTCTAGAGGAAGAGGGTTTTTAATTCCCTCCTTGTATTCTATTAGCACTGTCACACAGGACCGCAGCGCGTGGCAGCCGTGCTCCCTCCGGGGCTTCCCGGGGCTTCCATGGCCCAAGGCAGTGCCATCCCGGCAGCAACCCAAGCTCTGCATCTTCATCTCCCCCATCATTCCCCATATTCTTCATCTCCCCCATTCTCCAGGTGACCCTGCGTGTGCAGGGCGTTGGACTAGGTGACCTCTGAGGTCCCTTCCAACCTTAAGCATTCTATGATCCTATGATCAAAAGTGCGCTAAGGAACCTTGTGGCGTGCTCGTGGCACGTCATCCCAGGCTTGGGGATCCATCCGGGCTTGTTCCCTGCTTCCCGGCCCTGGCAGGAGCTCTAGAGCTTTGCCAAAGCAGCTTGGCTCCCTCGCTGGCGCCACGAGCAAGCGCCGGCTTTTCCCCACGAGGAAAGACCACTCCGCCGCAAAAGCGTGTCCCCTGCCATGCCATGGTTTTATTGAGAAGGGCAGGCACGCTAAGCTCCGTGCAGGTGGGCAAGAACGGCGTGCCTTGGCGTGGCACCGCCAGAGCCGCGCGCTGCCGGAGCGATGCCAGCTCAGTGACGTTCCCTCGGTGACATTCCCTCGGTGACATCCACAGAATCCCAGAATCCCAGAACATTCAAGGTTGGAAGGGCCCTCTAGAGATCATCTAGTCCAACCTTCTCACTCAAGCAGGCACACCTACAGCATGTGGCACAGGGTGGCATCCAGGCGGGTTT
>VZSG01001320.1:39597-71031 GCA_013398315.1 Nothoprocta pentlandii
CTCCCCTGGAAGAGGGAAAGTTGTAACCCAAAGGGAAAGGGAAAAGCAACTGAACCTGAAATAAACCTGCTATTTATTTATTTATTTATTTATTTATTTATTTATTTGTACTTCTGCTCGTGTTTATATTTATATGTATTTGTCTGCCTCCTGCAGAAGGGACTCACGCTCATCCTATCTCCAAGGCTCAATGTGCATATGTCCCCAGCGTGATAAGGCTCCTTTGAAATGACGTTCAATCCCCGTGCACTGGCGCCATTGGCTGCCTCCTTCCCGAAAATGCACCATGAAAGGGAAGGAAAAAACACCCCAGAACCCTCTAAAAAGACTCCGCACTGACTTCAATCTGTTTGCTCAGAATTTGTGGAGTGTTTTCCTATTTTTTCCCCATGAAAACTGGCAGGATGCGGCGGGCTCACAGGGCGGCTGCAGCTTTGGAATTATTCCAAAGTCGGGGATGCTCCAGGGGTCTCACCCTGTCCCTTCCTGACACAGGACACCCAAGAGCACCCAAGCTTGCCAATGCACTGCTCCCATGAATAATTGCTTCGTTTGGGGCCTTTTGCGCATTATAATATGTATTAATTATGAGCAGCCTTTGCAATTGGTTCCTCAGTGTTAGCAGCCTGCTTCCCTGCGCCAGCACGCAAGATCCTATGGAAATATATGATTGCCTAATAAAACACCCTACGACATGTTGCATGTGGGAGCCAATGTGCTTTTATTAATATTTTGTGGTGGGAGCATTGACCTTGGCACATGAGACCCTTTCAGGGACCTCTCCTGCCCTTCACATGGTGCAAGCCATGGAAATAAGTACCAGCCTTTCAGAGAAACTTCTTTTTTTTCCGCTTAAAAAACAAGAAAACACACAACTCATTTAATTCCAAGGAGCTAATTCCATTAATTATGTTATGATGCAATTAAGAATTTCATTCCGAGCTATTAAAGCCTAAATTATTTATTAATAATTATAGATCACTACCTGATAGCGTGTGCCTGGCAGCCGCGGAGCTGCATAATTCATCTGCTCTGCTGGAGAGCCGCTCCTGCCTCCTCTCGACTGGCATCTCCCACCTTGGATCCTCAGATGCTCCCGGGATGCCAGAACGCTCCCAGGATCCCGGGGAGAATACGGTTGCCACCAGCATGCCCCCGCTTTGCCAAAACTATGGATATTTCAACTAAATCCCTGTGTCCTCAACCCGAACGATGGAGGGGCCAGGTGGGAATTCTGCAGCTAAATGATCTTGAAAGATCCCGTTTTTATTTGGGAATGCCCAGGGCTGAAGCAGGGAGGATTCCCGGGGCACAGGGGCTCGAGGAGCTCCCTACGACCCCAAGATCTGGGAAGGGAGAGGTAATTTGCAGCGGAGAATTTATTGGAGAAATGTGAGAGAGGCAATTTCAGGGGGGAGAAAAGAACAGAGCAGCTTGAGCAGCCGCCCCTGCCTTCTCCATGTGCCCGTTCCCCTTCATCTGCTCGGAAATCTCTATAATTTACTCGCCCTCCCTCTGCAATGTTTATGGCTTTTATGTTGTTTGAAGGTTATTTATAACAATTATGTAAGGAAGAAAAAGTGCCATAAACTGAGGTAATTTAGTGTAAAATATCTGAAATACCAAAAAAAGAAAAGAAAAAAAAAAAAAGAAGAAGAAGAACAAACGCAATCAAACTCTGCATTTCCGTAGGGCTGCGGATAGAGGAAGCCGGTGGGGACAGGGATGGGGACAGAGTCTTGGGGCCCTTCACAGACCCTGCAGGTGCTGCCGGGAAGGAACATTTCCCATTGGGACCACTGGGCAGGATTGTAGCAGGAGACATCGGCGGCTGCTCTTCCTTTCCCAATTCACGCCAGAAAATGGCATTTTCTTGTGCGAAGCACGAAGGCAAAAGAGCAGCTTTACCTCTTTCTTTCTTTTCTTTCCCTTAATTTTAAATGATGTTTGCTAAGTCACTGCGGATCCTTATCAGTCCTTTCCATTTCCCGCGGAATCCCATTCTCTTTTCCATCCTCTCTAAAGCTCAAGCCCCAGATCTGAAGAGCTGTTTATTATCTGCTTTGCCTCCCGATAAGCTCTTGTTTATAAATTCGCCCGCTCTAATATATATCTCCATTTGTTTTTTTCTGAGCCTCTCTCGTTCTTTTTCAGCTCCAGATAAGACATTTTCGTCGCTCAATAACTTTGAGAATACAAAGTGAGCACAAATCCGCCCGGAATGGATTTGTGGCAATCTCCCCTATCCTCCCAGTGCCGTTTTGCCACAATCCCGAGGAACTCCAAAGGCTGGAATGCCGGGTGCTTCTCCCGGAGCAGCCGGTTGGTGCTTGCGAGTGGGGCGGCAGCCGCAGCTGCAAGCGGCACGCGATAACTTGACTGTGAGCACAGCCGGTCCAGGCAATAAAAACTACCTCCCATCCCACGGATTTCTCCCTGACATCCCATTCGGGGTGATTTGTCGGGAGGAGGAGGCTGCTGGCAGCGCCTCTTGCCTTAGCGAGGGGGTCCCTCTTGTCCCCAGCCCGGTGGCACCTGCAGGTGGCACAGGCGACCTCGACCCTTCTTTGGGAAGAGAGTCGCCATGGGAACGTATCCCGGCCACCGGAGAATCCAGGCTGCGGTGTTCCTGGAAATGCACCCGGAGGCAAAAGCAGCGGAGCAGCCCCCGGGCGGTCCCAGCTTTGCAGCCTCACCCAAGGGCGCCCAAGCAGCCGCTCATCCCGCTGGGCTGCCGTTCCCGCGGGGCCCGGCACGGGCTCCAACGTTTTCTTGCAGGAAAAGGTTGTTACTGAGATTATTGACCTGGAGGGCAGAGCTAAAGGAGGCTGGAAATCATGAAAAAAAAAAAAAAAAAGCCATTTTCCATCTAGACTATCAAGGCTTCCAGCAAAGTCTCCCGGCCTCTTTTCTTCTCTCATTTTTTTTCTGTTAACAGACATTTTTTAAGGTCACAGTGCCTGCTCGCTGCGCATTATCAAGTAATTTGCACAATATATTTCCTCCCTCTGTGTATCTGCTGCTGATAGTGGATCAAATGCCAGCACATGAACAGAAGGGCTTAGCCAGGCAGCAAGAGGAGAATCCTGCCTGGAAAGGCTGGAAGGGAGAACAGTGACGGGGAGACAGGCAGAGAGGGAGCAAAAGGGCTGAGAAGCCCAAGAAATCCTGGGATGAGGGATTTGCTACCAAATCACACGGTTTTTCTCCTGCTGCCGTGCTGCAGGCGGACCCCAAGGGTTTGGATTTCATCCCCATGGCATTCCCATGCCTTGTCTTCCCGGGGATCCAAGCCCGCTCCAGGCAGCTCGATGCCCGTGGGAGCTGCAAGCGATTATGGTGGGATGGAGCCGGGCGGCCACGGGAGGAGGAGGAGGGCGGGAATGCAGAAAGCGCTGGAGCTTAGCGGAGCCGCCGTGCTGGAATCCTTACCCCGAATCTGCTAATTAATAGTTGGGATTAGCGGCTGCCGCGGCTGCGTCTTAGCCGCCTAATCAGGGCGGCGCAGGCGGGCTGTGCTCCGTGCCCAAGGAAAGGAGGTCGCCGAGTGCAGAGCCCCGAATTCCTGCAGCCCCGCGGATCGGGCTCGTGGCGGGGTTACGGAAGGGGGACCCTGCAAATACCCCCTCTCCGTGCTCTGAGACGGGGCTGCCTCCCATTGCCGGAGTCCTCGGCATCCTTCCCCACGTCCTCCAAGCAGGGGGGATCCATCTGCTCGTAGAGACCACTTGGAGGGAGCGGGATGCTCGGGAATGCACCATCCCTTGACAATCCATAACATCCTGGACCACGCAGAGCATCCCACCGCTGTCTCAGGTCTTTGCTCCTTTAATTTCACGTGCTTTCCGTTTCCTTGCTGGTCTGTAAAGATGTTTTATCTCAGCCAGGCCATGCTGGGTTTTTTTTATTATTTCTGGAAGCATAAGGAAAAAACAAAGCAAACGGCAACATGCCCTTTGGGTAGATAAACACATTTTTCTCCGCTCTTTCCTATAATGCATGTGTCAGAGAATGAGAAGGAAGGGAAACCGAGACTAGGTAGTTATAAAAGAGTACGTGGATGTATGGGTAGATAAGTAGACATCGTGTTTCCTATGTGTGCTGGGCCACTAAGTGGATAAATAGATGGATTTCCGCTTCTCCAGTGTCCTCCCTGCACTCCCATCCATTCCCGATGGGATGGATATCACTAGCTCAGAGAGCAGCCCGCCTGTCTTACCTTGCTGCCTGGGCAGGGAAGCAACAAAACACAAACCTGCCACAATTTACAAGCATTCAGTGGCTTTTATACGTTTGGGCTCTGTTAGGAGCGTATTTAATAAAGTTTTGATGGGCAGAAAGCGGTCCTGTAAGGGATGATAAAACCCTCGCCGAGGGGGACGTATTCAAGTGACTAAGTGAACAGGCTGATCCCCGCTCAAAATGCAACCGTAAATAGGCAACCAACCACCAAAAACACAGCACGGGAGATGGGTGCTCTCCCTCCGAGGACGCAGCAGTGGGAAACCGGGCATGAATAAACATGCAATGAGGAAAAAAAAAAAAAACAGACACAAATCCGCACGATTGGAAAACATCTGATGATTTTTGTCCGGAGACGTGCAGGGAAGCAGCACATTTTCCCCCCACCGGCACTCGTGAATAAATCACTTGCTGCAAATAGTTCTCAGCGCTTGCGGCTCCAGCCGCTCCGCGTTGCTGCGCCTTCCTGCCAGCTTCCCAATTGACGCTCGCCCTCTCTGCCCCATCCCAATCCACAGGTGTGCTGGAATAAGGATGCTCCACCTTAAATTCCCCTCTCCTCCCTTTTTCTTATTCACAGAAGGCAGCGCTTTATCCTGGTGATGGCAAATATGCTTAAAGATCACAGCGGCGACGTTAAAGCCCCATTAGCCCATCAAGCCCAGTCTCCCGCAGGTTCGGGATGGAGCCCTCCCATAGATGATGCAGCTCGTCTTAAACAGGCGCTGTATTTAACGTGACAACAAATCTCGAGGCACGAAGAGGGGAAAAGAGAAGCCCTTCTCACAGCGATTTTGCTCGCCTGCAGCAATGTGCACCGGATGAATATTAGGGAGAACATTAAGGAAAAGCAAACACTTGTTTTCGAGGATGCTGAAGAGCTCTGTGTGGTGGCTGGTTATTTCAGGGGACCTCAGCTCCGATGGGCTCCAGGATTTGGGTGCTGGGTTGGAGGACAGCTGTTTTAAGCTCCGTTCCACCCATTTATGTAGTTTTAGGGTAGTAAAGACCCCTGATCCAAATTAACACTAGACTCTGTTTTCGCAAAATCAAGTGATAAGACCTAATCTGTTCCAGGATGATTTGAAGCGGGAGCAATTTCACACAAGTCAGCAAGACGACACGAGGTAAATTTGGTATAAACAGAACTGCAAACTGGGCAATTCCTGGGAACTTCTAGTCCGAAGCGGTCAGACAAATTACCCCAAACCCTCGCACGCGAGAACCAGCTCAAGCAAGCGAGCACCATTCGTCATTCTGAGCAAGTGCCGAGCTGCAGCGGCCCTGCTGTCGCGCTTAATGCTACATGACATTTAATTAACTTCTAAACGTTGTACCACATCCCACCGAGCGGCCGGGAAGGGGCTTGGCGCCGCGGGCCGTGCCGAAGCCGGGGCGCTCTGACGGGCGGCCAGGCTTATTATCCCGGGAAACTTTGTGCCGGGTCCGGAGCAGCAGCTCCGTCTCTTCCCGGGCTGCCAATGCGGTGCTGCATCACTGAGCTATATAATTGCATATTTGTTCCTGTTGCAGCTTGAGATATTAGGAGCCCAGCGTGTTTGCATGGTGCCCGCGCAGGGGATGCGGCTCTGCAGCTACCGAGGAGCAAGTCGTGCTGCTACAGCCGTGGAGCTGCTCGGCGTGATTAAAGCCAAGCTTGAGCAAAGGCAGACAGGGGAATAAAGCATTTGCCTGCTTTTATTTTCCTGCTTTTTGAGCCCTGCCTTCATTTATGCCCTTTTTTCTCTGCTCCATCCTTTTTCCCTAGGCTTGGGCTGGGGGCTCCGTGCTTCCCGACGCCACAGCAAGCTCTCAAGCTCCAAACACCTGATGGATGAAGCAGAAAGGGAAAAATAAAAACCCCAACAAGCCACTTGAGAGGGCACAAGGGAAGTTCCTCAGGCACCAGGAAAGCAGATGGAAAAGGGGCTTTTTTTCCCCCTCGCTTTATCCCAGCAAGGCCCACGCTCACTTGCCCAAACCCTTGGGTAGAATTAAATGACGACCCGTTTGCTTGCTCGGCATCGAGAAAGGGAAGGGGGAAGATCACAGAAAATACAGGACATATTGGCAGAGCCGTTCCTAGCGGGAAGAGTTTTCAGAGTCGTCTTAAGTGTCAGCAGCAATTCTTGCAGCCTGAATTTATTTGGCACCGTGTCACCGGCGTCACTGCGGAACAAGTCCTCGGAGGGGCGGCTCGGAGCCGAGGAGCACCGGAGGGGACGGAGGGGACATTGGGGATGTGCATTAGGAGCTCGGCTTTCAGGCACACCGCGATTTCTTAGCACAAGGCAAGAAGCAAAAGCAATGCAGCTGCTCCGAGGTTTTCCTCCCCAAAGCGACTTTCGCACTGGGAAAAGGGGCGCTGGCCAAGCAGCTGTGGTTGCTCCTCGGGTTGTTTCGCCCAGCTGCAGATTTCCTCACGTCCCGTCTCGCTGGGAAGCTGCGCTGGTGATCCGTAGGGAATAACGCGCGGGCCGGGCAGCACGCCTCTCCGTGCCCGGGGGCCGAAGCAGCCCCAGCTTGGTGCCGCGCGCCGCGTCATCAAGTCCCAAGCCTGCGTCTTAGAAGCTGCTAAACCCAACCCAAGGCAGCGGGGGGTCCGCATGCATAATTGCTGCAATGAGAGGCGTATGAGGCAGCAAGACAGGATTAAAAAATATAGTATTTTTTGCACTTTCCCCCTTTGCTGTCACACTGCGAGCGCTTCCGCTGGAACGGGTGCCAGGCAGCTGCTCTTCCAGCCCAGAGCCCCTCTCCTAAAGGTTATTCCCTGGGAGGGAATAATAATAACCTTGAGCAGGATCAAACACGTGCTACCAAAGGCTCCCTGTCTCCGGGAGAGACAG
This sequence comes from Nothoprocta pentlandii, assembly GCA_013398315.1. NCBI lineage: Eukaryota > Metazoa > Chordata > Aves > Tinamiformes > Tinamidae > Nothoprocta > Nothoprocta pentlandii. Next base: position 46,689 of record VZSG01001320.1, read on the forward strand.
CAGAAGTAATGCTTTAAGGTAGAAATGAGTGTTTTAGCATGCAGAGATGTGTGTTTTGTGTGTTTTTATGACTCTGGTACCCTTAAAGGAGTGCTTTGGCTTAGCCTGTGCTCACACATGCCCCCGGAACAGCGATGAGCCAAAAAAGCAGCAGCCGAGGAAGAGGAGGGAGCAGGAAGCCTCTCCCGCAAACATCCCCTACGCTTCGGCCGCACAAGGAGCTCTGAGCGTGGCCAGGGCGGCGAAGCCCCGGATCAGCGGCCGGGAAGCAGGAGAAGGTCCGGAGGGCTGCCCTCCCGAACGGAGCGCTGCTCCGCTGTGGCTCTTTCTTCACCTTAATGAATGAGTCCAGGTTGCTTGTTTGCCAAACATATGCTAAAAATAAATAAATAAATAGATCAATAGATCAATAGATCAATAGATAAATAGATCAATAGATAAATAGATAAATAAATAAATAAAAAGAAAACCAGCTCTGTGTGGATCTCACGGCAAGGCAAGCACAAAGGGCCTGAGCACGCTGCCAGCAGCTGTGGGTGCCACGGAGCGCCGGCTCCTCGGCCCGAGGACACCTTTTCCCTGCTGTTTAATTTCCAAGGAGAGGCCCAGAGGGAGCTGCTGAATTGCAGGAGACAGAGCAGCGAGGAAGGGAGCTGCCCTGCGCCCATCACCCGGGTGCCAGGGCGCCAAGCCCGCTGCCCTCTTCAGCCCAGCACCATTCAGAGGGAGCACGGCTTCGAAATCCTCTGGAAAGGGGACTTGGGGATGACCCATGTCCCAAAGAGCCCCTCTCCTGGCTGTGCATTACACGTAATGTAGTGTAATGCTGGTTCTGCTCCTGTCTACGCCGTGCTCTTCCTCCCTCGCCCGTCCCCTCCATCCTCACCCTCCCAAGCCCGGAGCCCGCCCAGCAGCCCCCGCTCGTGTTTCTCCTCTTTGTGCCTAATGTAATTTATGCATAGCTTTTCTGGTGCTTGCACAACATAAAAAACTCTCTCCCAACTAAGAGCCTGCTTTCCATTCCGGAGATAGGTTATATTCTTCACTGCACACATGCCTGCATATATTTGAACAAGTTTGATTCAGTATAGCTGACACAAAAACCACTTAGTTGTTTCCCCTACATCATCCTAAGTTAATGCTGCTGACAAGCTGCAGGAGACTTTTCAGCATTTTTTCTGTCTCATTCCCTTTCCCTGCTCTCTCTTTGGGCCCTGCTGCGCAATTCCCAGCGTTCCAGATGCTGTCCGTGCCCTGCCATCCTATCCAGATGTGCAACGCCACGAGCTGCGTCACGTTCCCAAGCATTCCCTGCATTCCCAAGCAGGGGACAAACCGGGAGCTGGTGACCTCAGGATTGCTCGCGTGGCGTGTCGGCGTTGGCTTTGCCGTGCCCAAGCTCTCCCAACCTGCTCGGATCATTGCTTCCCATTTAGGGGTGATCCATTGGCGTTCATCCCCTGCCAAGCCCACTGGCAGATCCTGTATTTAATGTTGCCTTGTTAATTGGTCTCCTTTTTCTTTCTGTTCTGCTGTTGTGTGAGTGTTCTCCTTCTCCCACGCTTTTGTAGCTGCTTTAGGAAAGCTGGCTGCTTATCGTTCTCACCTTGCTCACATCTCTAAATATTTATCCTATAGTTTCACTGGGGAGGGTAAATAAATGCTTGCACCTTCTCTATTCCCCAATGTTGTCTTTAAAATTAATCTCTCTAAAAGCTATTAAGGGAAGAGAAGAAAAGTTAAAGTCGAGTAACAGGTTAGATGAGGCTGTGGCAGAATAAATTGCTATATTCAAATACTTCTTCTGAGTTTAATTTCACAATAAGAACAGTTGTAACTCAACATTCACACTTCTTAATTGCTTATTTTCCGTATCTTCCGCAAATAGGATAACTAATCATGGTCTCAAAATGCAGCAAGAGCAGTTTGGGGTGGATGCTGTGACACTTTCCAACGGCAGCAGAGGACTGGGCTGCGTCCTGGAGGCTGCTCAGCAAAGACTGGGCAAACTCCTCTTGGGATCAGCTCAACATCCAGCTGGAGCCAGGAATCTTCCGCAGTCTCTCCTAGCTTTACTCTTTCCTCTCTTTCCTCACTTAAATCTCCTCTGTCCATCTCTGCAATGCGTTGCTAGATGTTTCCTGGCAGCTTTGTGGAGTGTCCTTTGACGCTTGCAGCCTGTTATGTAAGGGGAAAAATAATGCTTTAACTTTTTGTTACCTACTTCGGGCACCAATCTTCCCAAGATTTACTTGGCTATTTAACTTTCTGCTCTGAGGCTCCCCGGGACTATTCACAGTGTACAAAGCTAAGCAGGTGCATAAGTCTTTGGAGGATCAGGGACCTCATTTGTATTAAGAAGTCAAAGGGAAACCCAGTCGATTCGCTCGGTTTAATAGGTTTTGCTGGAAACCATGCCACATGTGAATGGGTATTTTCCACTGCACTCAGCAGTCCCTGAAAATGCAGGGAGAATGGTGATGGCTGCAGCAGAAAAAAGGCTTTATGCACCCAGATTGGGGTCAGATGGCTTCTGTAGCCCTCTGCTCTCATCTTCAAGGGTTTCGGGTGCTGGTGAAAGGCACTGGACCGAGGGCCCTGCAGAGCCAAGGGCTCCGGGTGCCCGGCGGGAGCGATGCACGAGGGAGGTGGGAATGCAGCCGGGATGCCCCAGGGAGGTGGGAATGCAGCTCCGCCACCGTCACGCTGCACCCGAAGCACTGCCTGCTCAGCCCTGCATTTCCAGCCCAAAGCTGCACCCTGCTTGGGAAGTTCTGAGGTGCAGCGAGGCATTTGGTGGGGGTTACCAAGAACTGAGCTCCTCCTGGCAGAACCGAGGCAGGGATATAAGAGCACTGTAGGTGCTGCGTGTTAACGTGGGACCAGCCCACCCGTCCTCCTCGCTGCTTAAATCCACTGCAAGTAAATGCTGCTTTGTCAGTGAATAAAAAAAAAGAGAGAGAGAGGAAAATCTAGGAAAGAAATTGAAAATAAATTACCTGCTTCATTCAAATAACAGAGCTGATTTAAATCAGGGAATGAACTCTCTTGAATTTCTGAGCTGTAATGAGGACAATGTGGACTTATTGTTCAGGCTCCTTCAAGCCGGCTGTAGGCAACATGCTCGCTGGAATTAAGCTCTGATCCTGCAATCACGCCCGTGTGTGTGGCTGGAGGTCCTTGCCAGAGGCACAAGATGGGGAAGTTCTTCCCGGGACTAAGTGGGTGTTGGAGCCTGGGCAAGGCTGGATCTGCTCCGAGGAGGGGAAGGAGCCGCCTAGCAGGCAAAGCTGGGCAGGAAGGTGGGTGCGCTCCATAAAACCGGGATTAGGGATGTGTGAGGAGGCCACAGGAGTGTGTGGCTGGGAGTCTCCGACTCCGTCAGCTCGCTCTGCTCCTGGCTGCAGGGCCGCTTCCACTCCCTCCTTGGTTTCATTCCTGGCTTTTTTCCCATTCCCGCTGCTCATCTCATTTCTGCAGGCTTCTCATTTCCTGCTGTTAGTTTAGTCTCAGTGCTGGGCCCTGTTCAATATTTGCCTTTTCACCCCTACTATTTGTTCTTATTTCTGTGTGTTTAACATGTGCATTTGTTGCTATCAGCCCAATGATCACAGCGGCTTCCCCCGTTTGCCCCAGTCCTTCCCAGCACCGGCGAGGACAAATCGCAGCCCATGGGCAGGACGGCGGTGGATGCCACCAGCAGGTGACAGCCCAGACCCCGCGGTCACCGTGTTGGGAATGACTCCAACCATACCGGGCAACACGGAGCTCCTTGTAATGAAAATAGTGGTGGAACAGGAATAATTTATTTGGAGCATCCTCTAAAGCCCAGCGCAACAGGAAAATTTGTCACCTGCACGTCTGGTCTGGTTGCACGGTTGCGTGCTCACAGCATTGGTGTCACCACGCTCATGTCCCCGGTGAGCTGCAGCCCTGCCAGCCTGGTAATGAGCGATGTTTCTTGCATCATCCAGTGTAATTATCTTTATTAATTTAAATAATTGGCTAGTGTTAATACTCTTGCACAGGTCTCCCTTTCCCTTTCTCCCTTGGCGTTCTCCCTTTCCCAGCTATGGATGCTTGGCGTGAAGGCTCCTCTTCCTTCTGTTCCTTCCTCCTCCTCCTCCAGCAAGGTGGACAAGTCGCCTCCACCCTGCAAGCGGGCTCACCCTTTAAAATACTTTAAAGTCCTGTCCTTTACTGTCCTTGGCACCAGGGGCAGAGCAGGGACCTGTGCCCGAAGCTGGAAGCTATTGCCCCGTTTCCACTGTCACTAGCCAGCAAACGGCCCAGACTGCCACCCATTAGTGATTTCTCCCACGCTGCAATTTATCCCTGTCGTTTAGGGGCCGCGTACTATTATTTAGTCTCTTTCCAAGATCTTATTACATTTTTTATTCATGGGGAGGTTAGATTTATATATTGAAGATCAATAAGAGGCTCTATCATGGTTACATTATTAATGAGGAATACATTACTTGTAGACAGACAGCCCGCGCTATTGGATTTACTCAGCAGATAGGCTTTTTGGGGGCAATTCTGAAAATTTACTGCCTCTTCGATCTCTGCCTCTCCTTGAGCCTCCCCAGGCTCCCGTCCCTGCCCGTCTCTGTGCGGAGCCATCAGCAGCTTTATTTAGCAGTGCGCCGGGAGGAGCGGTGGCCGCGTCCCCTCTGTGTCCCCGAGCTGCAAACACTGCAGAAAATGCTTCCGAGATGGGTGAAACCAGCTATTTCACCTAAAACTTGCTGTTTTTAACTTGAGCGCACACCTTTATTCCCTGCATTGTCTCAGCCCTTGGCTTTGGAGGCAACGCGTTCCTACTGCTCCATGCAACTTGGATGGCCACATCCCGGGTGTGAAGAGCCAGGCGGTGCTGAAAATGCGAGAAAAGCAGGAAAAAAAGCAACAGCGCTGCTGCTGCTTGATCGCTCAGGCTCCTGCCTAAGCTCTGCTCCCATTAAAATGGAGCTGGTGCCTTTGGTAGCAAGGGGAGCCCAGCTGCGCCTGCACAGTCACGTCCCGCTCCCTGCTCGTAATCCTTCCGAACAGCAGTAATTAACACCAATCTTTGCAATTAGCAGCAAGTGGGGAAAATATCAGCTGGAATAAACAAATCTGATCAGTTTGCTGCTGCCTTTGCCTGGGAAATCTGAAGGGGGAGAGGTCAACTCATGGGCGATGCCCTCGTGCCCCATCAAGGCTTCACGGAGCCACCCGTCAGGCTCCTCCAAAGTGACCCCAGCTGCACTTCAAGGACTAATTACAATAGCACCATTAATCACGGGTTGAGCAGCCAGCCTGGAGCGCAAGTGTCTCCCTGCTCCTCTTGTGCACCCGTTGGCTTCTTGGCTTGCAACAAAAATCTGGTTTTCTGGCTTGTGAAATGACTGGTCTCAGCCCAGGCTTGAGTCAGCAGATGCATCTCGGGCTCTGGGCATCACTCAAGTCCTCCGAGTTTTTAAGGCTGGCCTGGGCATGGCAGCAGCGCTGAGCACAGCTTAACACAGCACAGACTTTGCCAAAAAAAAAGCAAAACAATAAAGAACTTTCCTAATCTCTCTGATTCCATACCCTTCTATGGTGTTCCCCAAGAAGCAGCCTGCCTGTTGCAGAATTACTGCGCTGCAGTTAAGCCTTGCAAAGTTCCCACTCCATCTCCTGCTTGAAACAAAGCATCCCTCATCAGAACCGAGGAAGGCATTTAGTGGCATCAAGTACTTTTAACTACACTATTTATTATGCTACGGGTTGCAATTTGTTAGGGGGTTTCTCAGCCTTTCTATGATTTTGAAGGTTTTGGGTTTATTTTTTTTGCTGTTCTCTGAGGAGCTTGTAGTACTTAATACTGTGTTGTGTAATAGTTGGTATAATCATCTAAATTAAACGTCTCTGCAGGGTGATGCTTGACATTAATGCTAGTGTGTGGCAGGGATGCATGAGGAAGTGAGCGGGGAAATCATCCTGCCCTCGGCGTTGCTCTTCCGAGTAAAAATCCGGAGCGCTGGTGGGAAGCACCGGGCACAGGATCCCGCTCTGGGGCTGGGTCAGGTCCAGCTACACTGAGAAGAAACCCCAGCAGCAAATTCCCTGGAAGCACTTGCCGTTTCGGCTTGTTTTGCCCTTGCTGCAAAAGCAAACCCTCCGCAGCCCCCCAGTGCAATGCCAGCGATCCCCTCTCACTTTGCAGGCGCAGACGCAGTGCTTCTCCCAAGCCAAAAAGATGCATTTTCCCAGAGGAAAACCAGGGATTGAGGTGGCATTGCCCCAGCCCCGTGATGTGGGGCAGCCGACAGGTTGCGGGACGCGAGCAGCAGCGCAGCAGCTGCTCCGGCAGAGCCTTGCAAAGGCAATTCCCAGCAATTGATATAAAAAGGTGTCAGCTCTGGTTTAAGTACTGTATTACCAGCAAAGATTTATCTGCTTCAAAAGCAGGACGCGTGCCACCGAGGGAATAAACAGCTCCTCTCCTTATCTGTTCACGGAGCGCAGTATTTTCTCCCTTCAACTTTGGCTCAGCAGTCTTACTTTTTTTATTATTTTTTTTCTCTTCTAGTTTACTCCTTTTTATTATTATTTTTTTGCCTCTTCCACTTTACTCCTTGCATAGTGCAATTCCAAGCAAGCCCAAAGCCTCCTCAGCCCTGCGCAGAAGGAATTGCCTATGGGATACATTCACGAGCACTGCCCCTGTGCTAAAAGGGAGCCTTGCAGCAGGCTGCATCGCTGCTGCAAAAGGCAGGAACCAACTTTGCAAAAGGCAGGGACCAGCTTTGCAAAAGGCAGGGACCAGCTTTGATCGCTCCCAGCCTCAGTTTCCCCATCCAATTCTTCTCTTTGGCCAATGGGTCCCTACAAGCCGCCAGGCTGCCGCTGCAGAGGCTTCTGTGCTCTTAGAGCATCTTTTCCAAATACCTCCAGCTGCCTCTTCTTTGAATTATGCCTTTAAACATATTTATACAGGCCACATATATTTTACATGCCTCCACAATGCATTTTATGAAGCATCTAAAAAGGTAGATAGGTATTATCTATTTCTTCCATGCAGTTTGTCTCGTTTGGGGGGCAGAGATAACAAGGACCTATTTCATTTCACTGTTGACACTAGGATGCCATGCCATAAATTGAGGAGCAAAGTTATGAAAAATGCTTTTCTCCACCTTTTTCATGCCACTCTAAGTTGGAAAGAGGCAACAAGGGACAACGTTATTTGCAGGCTCTCAGTCCGGGGGCCTTTTGCTCCTTCATTTGCTCCCTGGAATGAATGGGCTCTTGGGGCAGGGAGCAGCGTCCTGCATGCATGCTCTTTCCAGGGCTGGGAATCTCTGGGATCATGCATCTCAGCGCCATTGCCTTGGGATGCTCCATGCCCTGGCTGAGGGCTTGCCCTGGATGCCCATCCCGAGCTGTTGCATTGCTGCACAGGGAAAATTTGCTCCCACTTCCCTGTCATCTCTCTCCCAGCTTTCCATAAGAAATGGTGTCAGGTGGAGGTTTCTCCAGCCTACTCGAGTACTTGGCCAGCGGCACCGGCAGCAGGAAAACTTTTGGATTTATTCACGCCCACCTGTCAGGGGCTGCTGCTCCCCCGCCACTGAGCCACAGCCTCTGCTCTGCGGCTCTATAAATCAACCCCTCTTGGACATAATAACTCTTCTTTATAGGTCCTTTCCCCTTCATAAATAAACCTCATTCCATATGTATATGCTGCAAAAAGCAAGCCTGATTTGCAGCTCCAACTTGGGGGGCATTTTGCCGCCCCTTGACAAAGCACCTGGGGATTTTTCCCCCCCAGTTTGTGTGCTGGCAAGTGGGAGCCGAGCGGGAACCTGGAGCTGAGCACTGGGAGGGCAATGCCCTGAACGGGGCAAAAAAAACCCCTTTTTTCTCTCTGCAACAAACACGGCAAGCCGGGGTTCAGCCCCGAGGTCAGTGCCACTCGCACAAAGCCCCGTTTCAGCCCCAGCAGGGACGCGATTTATGCCCCCTGCCATCCCCGTGAAGAATGGGCCCCTCTATTTCTGTCCCCTGGCTGGTATTTTAATGGTAGATTAACAAGAAACAGGTCCCAAGGCGCAATCTGTCCCTTTTCCTTCCCCTAGAAGAGCCTACAAGCAGCTGGGCGGGCTCCGAGCCCGTCACTTCTGCCTGTTCTGCACCCAATTCCCGAGCAGTGAAGGCGGATGCAGCTCCAGAGCCTCCAGGTGCAATTCCTGATGCTCTCCCGGGAGTCCCTGCAGGAGCAGAGCGAGCATCGGATGCAGCAACGGGAGCCCAAGGCCACCACCATGGGCTGGCAGGCAGGGAAGGACGTGTCACAGCAGCGCCAGTTCTCAGCTGAAATCCCACCGGTTTGTGCAATTAACTCATTAATTAGCAGGCCACGGGTCCTGTCCCTGGCTTTACTGCTTTTCAGCAAATTTACCCAGCCCTTTAAGTTGGGAAGCGGAGCCTCCTCCCTGGAGAGACAGATGGCTGCAGAGGCAGCAGAAAGGCATGCAAAGCAGAGGGGGGTTAGTCTTCCTTTTTTTGTTGCTTAGCGGTTAATATCTCCATGTACATGCATGCATATATATTTATATATATATATATATATATAGTTGGCAAATGATTCGCTCCAGCTTGGTGCAGGATGGGGGTACACGGGCACTCTCTTCACAAGGTCCCCCCATCCTTCCAGTGCCACAGCACACACACGGCCACAAGCTACATAAATACATTCCCAGCCCCGAACTGATCTTTTTCCCCCTTTTTTTTTTCCCTAAAAACATAAGCCACACACAAAAGCCAATGCAGAGAAAACATGTGGGCACACAGGGGAGCGATTGCGCCCTGCTCCTGCCTCCCAAAAGCTCCATCGTACGTAAGCCGCAAATAATTAGCTGATGGTGCTAAACGAACATCTTATTTAAAACCGGCTCAGCAGCGCTCGTCCACGAGCCACAGTCTAATCAGGGGGAAGCAGGAGCCGTAGCCGTTTCCAGGTGAGTGAGCTGGAACGTCGAAGTGCCCGCGGGAGACGCAGGGCTGGAAACACAACGGGAAGAAGGAGCTCCGGCGGCAGGAGTAATAGCAGCACATTGCCGGCGTTATCGCCCAGAGCGAGACACGCTGGAAGGGGAAATGGGGAATTAAATCAAGTTTGATCACGGAAGAGATAGCGGGGTTCTGGCTGGCCCTTCGCTGCGTGTTTTGGGGATGAGGAGGCAGCGGGAGGGAGGATGCAGAGAGGGGACCAGGACAGCTTGGCCGGGACCGGGCGCTGAGTCCCACTTCCACGCAGCCCATAGCGAACCAAAACGAGCAAGTCCAACACAGTGCCAGGGCACAGCTGCCTCCAAATAGTGGCTTTTTTGGGGAAAAGGCTTGGGTTTCAGCTCAGTGGGTGCTCTGCGCTAGCTGAACATCCTGGCGGCTCCGGCAAGCGCCCTGGGAAAGGGAAGGGAGCACAGCAGGTTAACCCCTCTGCATCCAGGTGCCACGGGTGCTGCACGGATTTTCCCTTCATTTGCCTTTTATTGTGAATAACCAAAAGATTTAACCCCATTTCCAGCTTAAATGGGCAAATCATAGCAGTGATGGTTTGCAACACAAAGGAGAAGAATTGCGCTCCATCAAGCAGCAGAACCTCTTTTAACAAGCGGGTCTATTGAAGCCATAAATTCCTCAGGACAGGATTGCTATGCAAGAGCATAATATATCTCTTAATCCATCTTCTATACATCACATTTTATCCTGGCAATATTTACGGACTGGGAGCTCTCCTTTGAAGGAGCATCAGCCCATGGAGTCCCTCCCGTTGAGAGTGTTTGAGGGCACTGGGTTATCCCAGGGGACCAAGGGGTCAATTTAGGGATGGGGCTGGAGGTCTAGGGGCTGGTGTGTGTCCTGTGCAGACACAGCGGGATGTGTCAGCACCCATTTGTCCGAGGTTTGCTCTAGGTCTCTTCCTGTGCCACGGGTGGGAAAAGCGCCAAGGAGATGCACTTTAGCTAGGTAAACAAAAAAAGAGGAGTTCTCCCGGCTCATAATCTTTCATGTGGATCTGCCTTAAGGTTTCTGGCTGGTGAAATTGAAGAAATCCACCTAAATGGTAGCGGGCTCCCTGGTGCCTCTGTAGAAAAGGAGTCACAAGCCTCGTGGCGCGAGCGGCTGCAGAGCGCCCGGCCCCGCTCCTCTTTCTCAACCTTCGCTTTTTGCCTTTTTTTCCCATAACAAACAGGAGCAGCTCCTCTTTCCCTCAGGAAGCTGCAATGGATGCACATACCAGAAGGCAAGTCTTAACCAAAGTGCAGGATTCTGCTTAAAAACGCAATGATTTTGATCTGGAGCTGAAAACGCAGTAATTTATATGCAGTGCAGCAGAACCGAAGAGCTTGTTATGCAAACACAGACCACTGATTTGACAAATCTCCTGGAAACGGAATTAATGTCTGTGTTCTGTGAAAAGATGTAATTTATTTTAATATTTTAAAGAGAGAAAATTATACACACATGTGCTTGTGTGTACACAAATACAGCTCAACCGCAATAAACACATAGGCACGTGTGTGTGTGTGTATATACATTTATAAATATTTCAATGGGGCTATTAGGATGTAACCAGACAGCAGGGACAGCAATGGATGGATGAGTGGATAGATGGATGGATGGATGGATGGATGGATGGATGGATGGATGGATGGATGGATACGTGGCTGCTTAGTGGATGCAGCTCATTGCCTTTCTCCTGCTATTGATGGGGTTGTGCTAATTTACACATCAGATTCAGATGTGTCCAAAAACAGAGAGCTAATTGGAGCCATATAACTCCAGTGCAATGTCGAAGGAAATGCTGATCTTATGGCAAAGAATCCAGTCCACTCCAGTCAGTGCCGAGCAGGAGCACACGGAGCTAGGAATGACCCCTTGGCCATCACTGCCACCTTTCTCAATGTTTATTTATGGACCGCGATAATAATAGCATAATATTATTCTTGTCCTTTCTGCAAACAATGCCTTATTTATGGCGATGAGGTAGGAAATACAGTCTGCATAATTGAGGTTTTGATGGAGCGAAACATATGTGAGAAATTTCTTAATTTGATTTCAGAGCTGCAGAGCGCTTCTACCGAGGCTCCTTATCTCCCTATCTATTTGTCGTTCTCCATATGGACACATCCCTTTATCCAGCGCTCTGGTACTTCTGAGACTCCGGCTTCAAGGGGATCTGAGGGTTTTTTCTCCCTTTCTGGAGGAGGCAGCTGAGCTGGGGACAAGACGGAGGGCTGGAAGGATAACACTTGGAGAGGATGGCATGGGAAAGCAGGGGACAACGTGTTGCAAAGCCCATGGAGGCGGCAGCAGCCACGACGCCGGGCCGATGGGCTGCCATGGAGCCAGCTCTGTCGCGTCTCGGAGCAGCGGATACGGGAGGATGCTGGAGGGAGGCTGCAGGAGGCTCATTAGGATGCTCTCCTCCTGGCGCCACGAGCGAGGCAGAAGCCGCGTCTCGCGCCTGCTCCAGCAGAATTCTTATTAATTTTGTGTGGGAAAAGATAGGAGAGTAATTGCCTGGGAGCCTGGCTTAAAGAATGGAAACAGACTGCCAGGCAGCGGGGATAAAGCTGCACGCGCCGCGTATCCATCCGATACGGCATCTGGGGGAAAATGCAGCCAGAGAGGCCGGGCATGGAGAATTTAACGGTTCCGGAGTTCCCTAGGATTTGCATGGAAGAGATGGGGATGCCAATGTCCCTAGGAGGAGGTGGGAATGCTTATGCAGACGGTGGACATGGAGATGCCGGTGGAGCCTCGAGGACATGGGGATGCCAATGCAGGAGGTGGAAGGTGGAAGGAGGTGGAAGGAGCAGACTTGGGATCCCAAAGGCTCCTGGATCAGACTCAATTACTCTGCAGATGACTCCTAATCTCTCTCCAGTGCCCACAGTGTCCTCTGCTCCTGGGGGAAAGCGAAAAAACGGAGCCCCTGCAAGAGCCAGGACACGGCACACACCATCACCCCGCAGCAAATGGCAGCGTGATTGCAGGGGAGACGTAGAACTAGCAGCGGGGACAGGGAGAGAAAAGAGGAGGAAAAATAATTAAAAGAAAGACAAAAAAAAAAAAAAAAGCAGCTCTGATAGAATAAAATATTCTCCCCGGAGGACTGATTTCAAAGACAGTTTTAATTAACTGTGCATTTCACTGAAGCTTAGCTGAGGAATTATTGTACATTAAATAAATACCAGTTGATTATTAGGAACATATTTACAGAGCCTTAAGTACCGGGGGTCGCAGATGCGGGCTCCTGTTGGGCGCGTTTGTTTCGGAGCAGTCGGAGCGATTATTTGCCTAGAAGGGGGCAGCCAGCAAAGCTGTGCTTCCTGCTGGGAAGCTCCTCACGGAGCCCCGGCGGCCGAGGGGGATGGTTTTCCATCGCTTCCCCCCCGCTGCAAGGCAGCCACCCCCGCGAGGGGCATTTTTGGGGTGCGATGGATGAGGGTGGGAGCCCTTCGCCCCGAGGCAGCTGGAGGTGGGATGCGCTGGAGCGCAGTGGGGAATGCAGCACGTCCAGCGTGGTGAGAGCCACGGATAGTCTCATTCCTGCCTATGCCGGGGACACTTTTTTCCAACCAAAAAGGAGTGCTTTGGGTGTTATTCGATCAAATATACACCCAGGAATTGATGCTTTGCCTAAGGTAAAGGCCAAGAGCGGTAAATGGGCTGGGATTACGTTGCAAGGAGGCGTGTAAGCAGCTAGCAGCTGCATTTCCCACTCGGAAGGGGCCTCCCGCGTGGGAACAGGCCACCGGAGCAGCCCTTCCCGGCTCATCCAGATGTGGGAGCCAAACGCAGCTGCCCGGGAGCAGCTAGGAAGCTCCGGTGGCCAAATGCAAAGCCCGGGAGCACCAGAGCCCTCGGCCACGTCCTCCTACAGCAGCATCCCCGCTTCCCACTGTCGCTCCGCTGGGTTTATGCACGAACCACATTCAGGAGACTGGGAACATAAAGTTATAGTTCAGGAGACTGGGAACATAAAGTTATATAGGGCAGTTAATTGAAAACCTGCCCGCGCCGCCTGCAATAACAGACATGAGGAGTTCGGGGCAGGCTCCGAGGTGTCTAACGGCACAAAGCTGCTCCGAGGCGGCGGGAATCCCGCCTGTGGCTTCGGAACGGGCTAATGGAAACCCAAGCTTCCACGCAGCCGGAATTTCCACCAAGCTGACATTAAGCAGGTCCTGCTGCACCAGGTTCAGAGGACCGGTCGGGAAGGGAGGCATCGCTCCCAGCGGAGGATAAATCAGCACCAGGAAAGGCAGCTCACAAGGTTGCCTCTTTCAGGGGATTTTAACCATTCCCTAAACTCAGCTGATTTCTTCCCTTCCAGCAGCATCCTGCAATGAGCCCCACACATGCCAAGCCCAGCAGACAGCAGCATTTGCTCCAGGTTCAGCTTTCCCTCTCTTTCGCCGGGATGAAGGAGCCGGGGGCTTTGGAAACCTCCCACTCCAGAGCCAAGTTCTTAATGCACCGATTGCACCATCCACTACCTTCTTAGCAACATCAAACAGCCGTAATTTATAGACACTTTTCCAAAGAGGAGCTATCAATATATTTATTTTCCCGGCTGATGTATAGCTGAGCTGTGCAGAAGGGTTTACTAAGCCTTGCCAATTTTCTATCATCCCTGGGATCTATAGGTTTTCCATGCATAAATATTTAGCTCTGTCATGGTATAGATTTTTTTTTTCCCTCCTCCTTCTGGAGCCGAGATGCCGTGGGAACAGGCCAGCTCTTTTGTGCTGTCACCCTGTGCCAGGGGACACCGGGGGCACATCCACGGGCCCCCGCAAGCGTTGCTGCTTCTACATGCCTGAGGAGAGGCGGGAAGCAGGTGGAAGCCCATTCCCGGAGGGAGGAAAGCCCTGCGGAGCGGCTCGGATGAGGCCCCTGGTCCAGGCCACTGAGACCCAACATCTTCGTCTCACTTGTGCTGCCGGGCAGGATTCCTCCTCTTGGCGGAGCACAGAGGGGAAGTTTTTTAATCAGGGGCTGGTTAAACTGCAGGGCAGATTCATTTACCATTGCAGCAAGACATAAAAGTTTAAAGACTTTAACAACAACAACAAATAAAGCCTGTGATCCAGTTTTCCGTCCCTTCAAGTCCTTGTAATAAAACTGTAAAAAGGGAATTCAGCATCGCTCGGTGAAGATGTCGTTTCCAGCAGCTCGGGGGAAGCCCATGGCCCCGTGGGGGGCACGGCAGGGACATCGTGGGGGGCACGGCAGGGACATCGGTCACCTTGGGCTCGCTGTAAGCGAGCGCTGCCAAGGGCTCAACGGGGAGAGCATCGTCCCGCGGGGACCCCAGGCACGGAATAACTCGGTGTGACGCCCGGGGTGGAGGAGGCTCCTCCAGGAGCATCCGTGGAGCACGCGGCTGCTCCGGGCGGGATGCGGTCCCCAAGCAGCTCCCTCTCTGTGACGCGCAGGGCAGGAGGAAGGCAAGGGCTGCTGCGGTCCGATATAGATGGTCATAGCACAAGCTGCAGCCAACGCCGCACGTTCAGGAGCCCACCAGCAGAAACCAACCCTGCCAAGGCCTTAAACGCCAAAGAGGGGAGCAGGGTCTGCTCTGCGGCCACGGGAGGTGCTGGCGGGACCTTGTCGTTGGCAGCGTCCAGGCCAGGGTAGTCGGGACCTGCTCCCAAGCCCTGAGACAAGCAGGATCCACCATTGCTCCAGCAGCCCGAGCTCTTGGCTTGGGGAGATTGCTCCCTCCTGCCTCTCCACCTTCAGAAAAATTGAGCGAAAGCAAAATGGATGCAAAAAGCTTTGCAGGGCGAGGCCAGAGCGAGGCAATTAGCTCGTGCTCTGGAAACCTCTCTGTTTCCAGACCGAAACAGCGGGAAGCAGAGAGCAGGCTCGGCGTGCGGGGATGCTGGCGGTGCTGCGCTCTGCCCCGTGAGCAGCAAATAAGCCGCTCGCTATCTCTGTGCACATCTGTATTGCTGCTCAGCTCCTTGTAATCCCCTCAAAGCTTCCGCAGGGCTTTGGCCGGGGAAGGAGCGGATGAGGAGCAGTGCTGCGGAAGCAGAGCAGATGGTGCTGTGCATGCATGTGTGCACCTGCACCTGCATGCATCTCTGTGCACATGCACCTGCGTGCATACGTGTGCACATATACCTGTATGCATACATGTGCACATGCACTCACATGCATCTGTGTGCACATGCACCTGCATGCATACGTGTGCGCATGCACTCACATGCATATGTGTGCACATGCACCTGCATGCATACGTGTGCGCATGCACTCACATGCATCTGTGTGCACATGCACCTGCATGCATACATGTGCATGCATGTGCAAGCATGTTCGTGCATGAGTTTTTGCATGTGTGTGTGCGTGTGTGTGCAGACAGCAGCAGGAAACACCCAAATGCTCCCGCTGCTGCACAGACTTAGTGGACTGGCTCTACCCCACCATGAGCAAAATCCAGTCCCATGAAATCCTGGGGGAATGGGAGCATCTATGGAGAGATACAGAGAGTCTGGCAGGAAAAAAATACCAATTAAGCTCAATGCAAATGTTACCTTCGCCGAAGCCTTGCTGCAATCACTCTGATTAAATAGTGCACATCTTCCTCCCTCGGCTGCCCCTTTGCTGCCTTTTCCCCCCATCCCCTTGATCCTTTGCTCCATTTCCTGCTTGGCAGCAGGCATCACCAGAGGCAGAAAGGGAACGGCCACCCCAAGTGCCTTGGGGATACAGGGATTTATTTTAATCGGGTCCATTAATCACTTTCTCCGCCGCAATTGGATTAAGCGCCTTTCCCGGTGCCGCGTCCCGGGACTCAGGGACGGTGCGGAGCATTTCCCCGGCTCCATCCAGCCCAGCCCGGAGCTGCGCTGTTAACGTCAGCAGCGAGCGGAGCCTGGAGTGAATCCGGGTTCTGATAACGGCTCTTTTTAATTAGACTTGGGCCTTCCAGCCATTAGTTCCAAATGGCTTAACTGGGAGGGAGATGCACCCGAGACCCCGCTGGTGCATATTAGTCTCCAGCCCCAGCCTGAGCAGCAAGAAATAAGAGTTGAATTTGCAAAAGAGGAGGTTGTTGCATTATTTAAAAAAAAAAGTTGCTGATGAATAATTTAGGCAAATGAATCTGTGAACGTTAGACAATATTGCATTACAAAATAAATCAATTACAAGAGACGAGAAGGCTCTTCCTCGGCTCATTGAGAAGCACTGCAGAGGCAATATCGCCTTTATTAAAAAATAAATAAATAAATAAAGCGGGATGAGGGGGAAGTTTTAAATAAGAATCTGTTAGGATACGGCAGGCGCTGCTGCTCGGCTCTCCACGCATCCTCATTCCTTGTCACCAGGCATCTCAGGAGCAGTTCCCTCTAAAATTCCTCTCCTGCTGAGCATCCCGTCACGGTGCCTTAGCCTGGGATGGTCTTCCATCCCGCAGCTCCCACCTCCGGACCTGCAAACGGGCCCCAGGCTTCTTCCCACCACTGCCGGAGCCCGGGAATCGCGTGGCCCGGGAGGAGCTGAGGAGGGTTGAGGGGGGACCCCTGGAGCTGCCACCTTCTCCTCGTGGGAAACAACGTCCCTGCTCCATGGAAATCATTAGGATAAACAAAACCGGGATCTAGCAGCCGGATTAGTCTTGCTCTCGCTCCAGGCGGATGGGTTCCCAGTGCCAGCACCAAGCCGGCCCGGAGCTGCCATATGGATTTGATTTGTTTCCTGGAACTTGCTCCCGAGCCGAGGCAGGAGCTGAGTTATTTTTGCTTGGGCAGAGGAGCTGCCGCCCCCCTTCCCTGCTTCCCTTTGACCTTTCCTGTTTCTCCCGCTTATTTACGGGCACAATTACGCTGCACCATCAATTTCCTGACAGCCGCTCCGATGCAACTATATTTTATGGGATGGAACGTTCCTCCGTTAGGGCACGTCGCGCTCCTCCAAAGCCAGGAGCAGCTGCTCAGCACTGCTTCCAATGGGGAATGAACAGGAGACCAGGAAAATCACAGCTTTAATGAAATACAGACCTGAGAGAGAGGGAGGGTGGGGGGAAAATGTATTAATTCAGCACTGAAAGATTCTTTTTCCAGAATGAGGAGTCAAGGGAAAACACGTGGGGATAGCAACGTGCCCCAGCGATGCGTGAAATCGCAGCAAGACCCTGGGGGAAAATGGGAAAAAACCCAGAGCAAAACTTGGGCCTCTCCGTGCCGCTTCCCGCACGGATCCTGACCACGTTCCCGGTCCGTTTGCATCTTGGCCCGCTTGCGAGGTCCGGTCAGGGACACAGCAAATGCCCAGAACAACATGCCAAGACCTGCCGCTTATTTCTTTGAAAAATTTCTTTGAAATTTTTGAAATTTCAAATTGAAATTTGAATTTTTTGAAATTTTCTTTGAAATCTCTTTGAACTTATTTCTTTGAAAAATAGGGAAAAAAAAGAAAAAAAATCATCAAGATGAGAAGCCAAAAGCAAGCCAACAACAACAACCAAGTGGCAGAGCTAGGCGTTTCAGGAAGATCACGAGGAAAAAAAAAAAGATTATTTTTAACAGGAATGGAAACAATCCAGCCTCCAACAAAAGCCACAATACGGATTAGCTCGTTCTTTCCTGCTGGTTGGAGTCTCCGTTGGGAAAGGGAACAGCAAAAAACTGGCAGGAAAAGGTCAGTAGATCCCACGCTGCCTTTTGGGGAAGAGCTGCCGGTTTAATGGATGTTTTACAGCCGTTTTCCAAGCAGGCTCTGCCATGAAACCGCTCCTGTCCCCGTCCCCATGGCAAGCGCTCGGAAGGATGCAGGGAGTTTTGGGATGAGCCGGGCTCAATCAGCTCCCATTCACCCTGCAGCACCCTGGGGTGCCCCTGAAAGCCCCTAATCACTGCTCTCATTTTCCATGTGAAAAGGCTGTGCGTAAGAGGGGGGACGAGGAGGGGGGCCCCCAATACCCCCAGTCTCGCTCCTTCCCATCCCAGCATCACCATGCACATCCTTGCTTCTTCCTTCATCAAATCCAGACGCTGTCTATAGGAGGCTGGGAGCATATAGATGGGTACATATATATCCCACTCAGCAGCTCTGGGAGCAGACTAGGAACCAGTAAAGGAGGGAAACGAGAGGAGCTCAAACACTACCCATGTCCATATCCCTGCAGCGGCTGGCTTTTCCCCCATGGAGAAACCTTTAAGTTGTTTCCAACCAGGAGTAACCCCAGGGCAACGCGCAAGCACTGGGGCCAGCAAAAAGCCTGAGGAAAAACCAAGGGATTCCCGCTGGAAAACAGCCAGGGTTTTCCCAGCTCCCTGCAAGATACCACGGGTTGCACCCATGGGCGCAGAGCAGACTCACCCAAAGGCGCAGCCACTAACAGCACCCAGGGTCTAGCATTAAAAGTCATTAGCAGCTTCATAGCTTTTAATTAGCACAATGAGATTCCTGGCCCAAAGCAGGGGCTCAGCCTCCCACTACATCCTCCTCTTCCCCAAACACCCCCCAAGGTCCAGGATTGCTCCTTGCTCCCCCAGGCGCATCATTCCCAAGGGCACCCAGCAGGGAATGATGCCCGTTGGCTCAAATCAAGCCGCTTTGCATGCAATTAATGCAATTAACCACCTGCAGCATCCCCCTCCTCGCGGAGGGGAAATGAGGTGAATCCCTGCAAAGGGAGGCAGCAGGACAGGTTTCCTGGGAGCCATTTCCCTGCAATCCACGCGCCTTTCCCTCCCCGGCTTTGCAAGGGAACATAATTGGCCTCGATCAGGAGCTGCTGCTTTTAATTCATTTACCACTGACTCATGCCTCCGTTCCCCAGCGCCCCGTTCCAAGCGCACGGCGAGCGGCACAGCCCTCCAACGCACTGCAACTATTTTGACGCACTCAGTAAATATCAATTAACTTGCCGGGGAGGGGAAAGAAAAGAAAAGAAAAGAAAAGAAAAGAAAAGAAAAGAAAAGAAAAGAAAAGAAAAGAAAAGAAAAGAAAAGAAAAGAAAAGAAAAGAAAAGAGGAAGAAAAGAGGAAGAAAAGAAAAGAAGAAGAAGAAAAAAAGCTTAATTGCAAAGCCCAGGTCCAGATTTGCAGGGTAGTATTTGCCAGAACAGCCTCTTTTTAAGCCTCGCTTTTCACAGTTGCTGAGGATTTTGTGGTTCCCACGAGCACCGGCTTGGAGGAAATCTATAACTCACCAAAATCGGGGTGAAAAAAACACGAGAAAATGGGCAAGACCTGCATTTGCGGGAGGGTGTGAGCCCCCCGGTCTCAGATCTGCCAGGGATGGAGCCCCGGAGCCTGCGGATGCTGCTGGAAAACCCGGCGTGCCGCTCTGGCGCGGCGGGCACACGGGGCCAGGCGAGGTTAACCAGGCTGTCGGAAGGGTTTTTTTTTTCCGTGCTCCTCTGGAAAAGGTTTTTTTTTCCCTGCTCCTTTAGCCGGGGTGACGCTGAGCGCCCCTGACACGGGTGCCAGCCCTCGGGGTGCTGCGGATCGAGGCGGCGCCGCCGCGGATCCGCGGAGCGCGGCGAGCGCCCCGCGCTTTGCCGGCACCCGGCACCCCAAGACGAGCCCCCTCGCTCCCTTTCCCTGCCCTGCCCAGGGCTGGCACCTGGAATTGCCCCCTCGGAACATGGGATTCCCATTTAGAGCTGGAGGCGAGCAATGGGAAAAGGAGGGGAAAGGCAAATCCGTGCGCACAAAAGGACTCGGAAAGGGGGCAGGTGTTCCCCATTCCCATGGTTTTCCCTTGGCTTCTGAGCGTTTCCCAGCTTTCCTCGAGGTGCCAGGGCAGACAAGAGGCTATGGAACAGCGAGGGGAACCCTCAGAGGTGGAAGATCCCCTGGGAAGCCCCAAATTCCCTGCTCAAGACCCTGGCGAGCTGCTGCTGCCGCGCGCGCTGTGCACGCTCTTCCCTTTGTGTTCCCCAAAGGACCGAGGTGCTATTATGAGATCATTAAATTAATAACGTGGTAATGCGGGCAGATATATAAAACAATCTGCCGTGAGAACAAAAGGAATTACAGCGTTGCGAGCACCCGTAATTTAATTTAACAGCGAATTAGGGCGGCACACATAATTTCCCCCCTTCCGATGCCAACAGGCACAGGGGAAGGAAGGCAGCGGGTGAGTGAGCACGTGCCTCCCGTGCCCTTTCCCACTCCTTTCCTATTCCTGATCCCCCTTTTCCAGAGGAAAAAAAAAGCTGCAACTGCACACAGTATCCAAATTAGCGCAAATCTCATGTTTTTTAATTTTACTTCCCTTTTTCTCTTTTTTTTTTTTTTTTTTGCTACCTATTTTTTCCCCTCTTTTGTTTGAAATTAATTTGCTGCAGTTCCGCAGTTTATGGGAGAGCATTTTGATTGCTTTTGATGAAGTTTAACAAGCAAGGGGGAAAAAAAGAGTGCGCTGCATTAGACATCAAAGCGCAGAAATCCTTTTTTGGGGCCTACTTGTGCATAATTAACGAACGCTGTCACTCCCCGAACAGTAAATACATCTATTATATTACAATAAAATATGTGTTGTAGCAATTAATAAACGCGACCAAAACATGTGCCAGGTAAAGCCGCAAAAAGCTGGGATGGGAAGTTGCTCCTTTGTGGCACGTTGAGGATGTGGGATAAGCCTTGGCTGGTAGGGATGGAGAGATTTTGGAAATTTCCCCTGGAATTTCTTGGGAAAGAGAGACTTTGCCAGCAAGCTCAGCTGAAAGCAGAAGCATGGGCAGAAGTCCCCACGGTTGGTGTTAATTCCAATAATTATTAACTGCTTTCAAATCTCTATCCATGGGGTGGGTCAGGGTTGTCCTCCAAGAGGAGCCATTCGGAGGCAGAAATCTGGGTACAAAACCACCTTTTTTAGCAAAACCCGTGCTTAGCCAAGGGCGGCTTGAACCCTCCCCGGGCTGTAGCTCTCTTATTCCAGTCGATCTCCATTCATGGGAAATTATGGATGGAGAGAGCAGGGGGAAATAAGCAGGAGGAATAAATGCTCTAAAACGAAGCAACTCCTGGAAAAGAGGAAAAAAAAACACCTTGGACAGTTGTTGCCACTTGTAAAAGCATTAAATATTTAGAGCCCTTTGCTCGCGGCTTCAAATGAGCTGGAAATTGGAGGGAGGTTGTTTTCTAGGTAATTAAAAGTGGAGCAAGAGCTGGAGCTTTCTCTATGGAAAGGTGTAAAAGGGGAGCCCGGAGGAGCCGGCGTGGGGCATCCGTCGCATCCCTGAGCTCGTCACCTCTGTCCCCGCATCGGGGCCACAGGTCCCAGCTCTGCCCAGTATCATGGGGCGCCCAGGCCCATTTTCTACCAGTTTTTGCAGAAAAATATAAAATAAAAAAGGAGAGAGGGGCAGCAAGGACATTGGGGAAGGAAGGAAGGGAGATTAGCAAACAAGGAAAAAAAAAAAATCCCCAAATCCATGCAAGTGGAGGCTACAAAACAAATTAGAGTTGTTATGGCAACTGCTCTGTGTGGGCAGCAACACGTGGCTCCCGATGCACGGAATTAAAACGAGCGTCATGTTCGGCAGTTAATTAAACGCCGGCGCTCCGGGCCCGAGCTTGGCACTCGCTTCCCGGGATGGGCATGGTGCCGAGCGAGGGGCGACATGGGGTGTCCGGGTCCCGGGGTCGTGAATCCCTCTGCACATCCTAAGGGCAAGCTGGGAAGGGGCCGGGATGAAGTGGATTCCCCGGGGAATGAGGAGCCGTTGCCACCAGGGCCTCTTGCCCCTTTTGCCCTGGGAGGAGTGCCGGAGGATGCCTGCAGCATCCCGGGAACACTGAGCCCCTTGTCCGTGCCCGGCACCGAGGGGTGATGCTTTAATAAATGTCCCTTTATGCGAGCGGCGCTGGGAACGGCACCCTCGGGGTCACCCGTGTCAGTGCCAGCACTTGTCCCCACGGTCCTGCATGGCCTGAAGTCACACAGCCCCTAAAAACCCCCGCGTAACCCCAAAAAACCCCATTCCTGAAGTGCCCCCTGCCCCAGCCGTGCCCCTCACCCCCCTGCCTCCCTGAGCTTTATGGCATTCCCGCCCTTCCCAAGCCTAACCAAGGGTTGGTGGCTGTCGTTTCTCCCCGTAGATGAGCAGGTTGTTCTTTTAATCCAGTCCCCAGCCGGGCAGTTTTAGTGGAGTTTAAATCCCTCCTCCTCCTGGGGTTTGCTCCATCGTGCAAAGTGATGCATCCCGGCGGCAGCAGCGGGATGAGCCTGCGGGAGGGTGAAGCGCCGGAGCCGGGTCCCCAAATTTCGTGGGATTGCACCAAAAGGGGCACTCGGATGTGGCGCCAGGAGCTGAAAAGCGGCTGCTCCCAACGCCTGCCGTGCACGAGCTTCCCGCACGCTGCCTCCATGGGAGGCACGGAGGCTCCCTGGGAAAGCGCCCGCGGCTCCCCCCGCTCATTGTTCTACTCAACATCCCAAAAAAAAAAAAAAAAAAAAAAAAAAAAAAAAAAAAAAACAAATAAAAAACAAAAAAAAAAAAAAAAAAAAAAAAAAAAAAAAAAAAAAAAAAAAAAGGCTTTTCAGCACTTTCTCATATCAAGGAAGTAATTGAGTCAAAATGGAGAAGAAATTATCTATGAAGTTAATTATCCAGCGGGCGCGCTGTGCGCTTGGTCGTTTTTCAGCAAGCGGGAGCAGAGGCTTTTCCCTCGTCGGTGATTAATGTGCTGGGGCTGCTCGGGGCTTGGAGGCTGTTATCGGCACGAGGAGGCCTGGCCCGGCTCTCCGGCTGTGGGATAAATCCCTCTCCACCTTTTCCAAGCCTGGGATAATTCGGAGTGTGACACTCGCCGGTGTGGAATCACTTCTCCACGCGTGGAAAGGGCCAGCAAAGCTACTGGTGTAAATGGTTAAGTCCAGACTTCCAAAAAGCAGTTTATGAGCAGCAGTTTTGCAGGCAGAGGTGGTTTTCCAGGCACATCCCAGAGCTTTCCGAGGGCTTACCTGCTCCACAGGGTCCTTCCCCCTGGATTCCGATGCGGGAGCTGCCTGTGATCCGGTGCCTCTCCATGTGGGCACGGATGGCATCTCCTTACCCCAACCCTCCTTGTGCATGGACTAAGAAACCAGGACCCGGCTCCCTCCCCTACTCCATTTAACTCATTAATTATGGGAATGCTGCAGCGGGGAGGATGAGGTCCCGGGATGAGCGTTTCCCTTGGGAGCCGAGCCCAGCTCCCACCCTGCGTGGCCAGACCGGCTTCGCTCTCCCAGGGAAGCAGACAAAGAAAGAGCAGCACCTTGGTTTGCCTCCCAGTAAAACCCAAGCCTTGATGCGACCCCATCGTCACGTTGGCAGAGGAAAGGCTCGGGGTTTTCCAAAACAAAGTGATTTGCATTAAAAAAAAGGGAACAAAAACCCCAAATCCACGCGCACGGTGCCCCTGGGGCTCCCCCCGTCCCCCATCCCCATTCCGCTCTGCGTTATTGCATTATCCCCCTTTATTTCTCCTCTATTTGCAGGGCACACACACGGGTTTTGCTCCTCTGTAGTTTTTTTTGTTTGTTTGTTTGTTCTTGGTTTTTTTTTTTTTTCCATTATAGATATCATTAAAAAAAATAAACTTTACAATAATACATTTTTAGTTGTTGTTGCTCATTTAAGAAAAAAAAAAAAAAGGAAAAAAAACACACTGTATATGTATATGGCTATGTATATACATACATATATGTAAGTATAGGTGACTGCTATATACATACACTATATATGTATGCATAAGAGAAAGGAAATGGTGAGGGTGACACAGCGAGGGCTGCAGCCAGAGGCGGCCGCTTCTGAACCCAAATGCAACAGGACGACGGGAAAAGAAAACCAGAGAGTTTTCCCTCCGCAAACCCAGGCGAGCTTCCGACGCCGGGATACGAATCCCTTTCCCTTGGAGCTCCAAGCGCGCGGCTGAGCGTGGGAAAGACGCAATGATAATGCGGATGGGAAGGGCCAAGGGGAGCCCGTCTGTCCTCCCGTTGGTCCGTGTGGCAGTGAGAGCCACTGGGCTGGCGGGGAGCATCCGCCTGGCACCGCGGGCCGGGATTGCAGGAGGCTTTTGGCCATGGCCTTGTGGACGGGGCTGGGGCTCTGGCTTGAGCAAAGCCCCCAGGGCACCTTGGAGGATGTGAAGAAAAGGAAGGAAACGGGGAAAAAAAAAAGGAAAACCCAAACATTGCCCAGCATCACGAGGGTCCTTCCGCTGCCCAGCCCGCGCGGGGCTGCGGGCACGCTGCAGCTGCCAGCACGAGCCGCCCCACTCCTTCCCAGCCTGGGAAAAGCAGCGATCCCGGGCGGAGAGAGGCCGCGAGCTGCTTGCGCGCGCGCCCGGGG
>VZSG01001321.1:5710-16816 GCA_013398315.1 Nothoprocta pentlandii
CCGCCTGGATGCCACCCTGTGCCACATGCTGTAGGTGTGCCTGCTTGAGCGGGAAGGTTGGACTAGATGATCTCTAGAGGTCCCTTCCAACCGTGAATATTCTGTGATTCTGTGATAACAGCAACAGAGGACAAGAAGCTCATTCACAAGCTAGTAGTTCTCTTTTAACAAAAGAACAAGAAATTATTACCAGCTTCTAGCAGTACACTAGCTTCTTTCACTGCTCGTATTTATAAATTTAGAGACAGTCATCCCTTCAAGTGGGAATGAAATGCAGTATTGCCTATGGTGATGTACAGCAGGTGTTTACAAACTCCTGGTAAATACTACCAAGTATTACAGGACAGAACAAACAAACAAACAAACAAAAACTGTCAAAGAGCATGTAAAACACAATTGCTTGTGAAGAATTTGGCACAGGGTCAGCATCACTGCATTAAAAAAAAAAAAAAAAAAGAGAGAATTGTTAACAAGATCTCATGTTTTTCTTGAAAGATCAGCAGCATCTCCCAATACCATGCCACAGCACAGCTTAGGAATAAATTCAAAATGCAGGAAATCACCACCTGTTCCTACAATAACAGTTTGCTTTCACGTCTCCAACTGAATATCAGTTCTGCATAGCTTGGGAGATTTGACAAGATTACAGCTGGAGGTATTCTGCCTGCACACACGTTTGAGTGATAGTACAAAATAGCAAGTAACAGAAAAAAGAAATAGCATAAGGAGTCACATTCCCATACTTCTCTCCATCTCCAAGTTAGATGTTTATGCTTTCATGCTAAAAAGACCCCGCTCTAGGCACCTTATAAGCTAGGACGTCTCTGACATTTGCCATCTTCTGTGGAATGTCAGATTTCATCCAATTTAGTTGTTTCTCTAAAAATGCCTTGCAACCCTAGGGAGTACCACCCAAAGTGTGTATTAATCCTGTTTTACAGATTTAATCAAGGAAAAGTCATGTGTGCTCAGCACCATTGGAAATTTTCAAGAGTACACATGGTCCCAGTTTGGAAAAAAACAAACAAACAAACAAAAAAAAACCTTAAATTAATAAGTCAGCAAATGTAACAATACCTGCTTGCTTATTGTTTTTTCTCAGTCCCACCTTCAAAGTGCTTTACAAAGAAGGTCGCATTATCATGTTTTTACATATAGGAAAACTAATCATTTGCCAAAGTTTAGTTAATGGACCAATGCCAAGATCAGAACTCAAATCCAGGTCTCCCAAGTCCCATCCAGTTCTCTGCTTGTAGATGAATGCCAAGAAAATGCAGCAAGTATGTAACAACTGGGGACTATGAAATACATGTCCTGTAAGGCTCCATGTATTTTCACACCCACACAGATGGTGCTTAATCAAAAAGTTACCAAAGGCCTCTCAGTTGGCTAATATTGTCCAAGAAAACATGAAATTTGGGATCTTTTCTCCCCCCCCCCCTTTTTTTTTATTTCAGTTTCTCTTCTCCAAAGATCAGGCTTGTCTCCTTTCTTCAATTGTGCTACAAGCTACTGTTTGTGTTAATTGACAGGGAAATACAGGGAAATGACAGGGAAATACATAAACTCATTTCTTGAGTGATAAAATGTGGGCATAATTCTTTTTTAAGAGACTGTGTCCTATAAAGTTACAAAGTTGTAATCTTGGGTCTTCTGATATATTTTGTCTGTCATAGGAACTGCTACTATACTAATCTGCTTTCACAGATAGACAAAAGGCCATACTGAGTCTGTTAAATGTTCTCCCAAAATCGTAATATGGACTGCAAGTTAATTACATTTTAAAAGTGAAATAAATACTCCTATTTCATAGAAGATTTAAACAGACCAATGGTCTGATCTGATCCTATGGTTTCCTTCCTTCTAATCATACTTGTACTTTAAAGGGTCACTTTTAAATAGATATCTATGTAATAAGAATTGTTCAGGCACATGAAAAATGTAAATGCAACATACAAAGAAATAAAAGAACCTTTACAAAATGTAAAGGAATCTAGCTATTGATGCCCTGTAAACAAACAACATTCAGCTTTTACTAACAGGAAAATGAAAATCCACTTTGACAGAAGGTAAAAGTTCAGTGTTATACATTCATAGAACATCCATATTCTGAAAGAATAACTGCAGATACCCAACACTAACTCCATATTCTTTGTGGCATAAAGTCAACACATGGCCTTTTTTATAAGATTTTTTACCTTTGCCACTTGGAACAAAAGGTCATTCATTCATAAGGGAGCTTGAAATGTGTACAGCTGCTTTGTGGATTTTACCTATCAGTTTCAAGAAAAGAATATCCACTGCTGTTTAATATATGTGCACACTATTCTATTCGTAATAGAATTGAGCCTGAGGTACCTGAAATAAGTGAATGACTGGAAGTATGAGGAGACACAATAAAGATAAGAAAACAGTTTCCAACTATCAAGGAATGAATCAGTAGGATTAATACAATTCACCAGCTCTAGTGCTAAAATAATCCTTGACGGCTGCACTATAGGTCAAAAAAAGTGAAGAAGCCATAGAGAGAGGGTTTCCATATGACTGTGGGTTTTATTTTACCTGAAATTAAAGGTCTTCTAAAATCCACTGTTAGCCAAATGGCACATAATGGCACAAGAAAATATCTACACAGCAGTAAGACACATGAAATGAGGGCTACTCAAGGTTAAATAGCTGTATGACTTTCTTCTACGTCCATTGACTCATAAGCCTCTACAAATATTGTGTTTAGTCACATCCATCATTTCCTTACCTTAGGCCATGTTTGCATTCTGTGCAGATTTGGAATTCAACACATGTCTTACAGTTTTCACTGCATTTTCGGCAAGCTATCTTACCTACAAAAGAAAAAAAGAAAACAGCTCAGAAAAGTCTGTTCAGTTATGTTTAATAAAATTATATGAATATATTATTATATGATTTCTTGCTTTTCTAGCTTGACATCAGGAACAGAAGCAGAAAGCTAGATTAAAACAGCTAATAGCTAAAACAGCTAAATTCTGTCTATCATCAGTTTTTTTCATCAAACTTCACATGGCTTAAACTATTTCTAAACATTTGAATGAATAGGTATACCCTTAGAAAAAGAACATGCTTTGAGGTTGTTAAAAAATCATCATAAATGTGTAATTTAGATTAAGAATTTATATTATGAATTTAGACAGCCTTATTAAATACCAGGGGTATGCAGTGCTGAATGCAATACATTCCACTGACCCTCTTGCAATTTGTCTCTTACACCTTCCATATGAGCAGTCTGTCCTGTATTACCTCATCAAGGACACACCTGCTCAAACACTTCTGATCTTAAAGTCAAGACATAAATTATTTAACCTGCTTTTTAATTTCAAAAACTCCCTCCTTGAAGGAAGATGTCTCTTTCTGTCTTCAGAGCTCCTACCTTTTGAGATGCAGTGCTGTGTACTTCTCTGAGAAGTAAAAGCTGACATTCTCATTTAATCCTAAATTTTTATCTATTCATCCCAACTGTGTGGAAGGAAATTCCCCTCACTGTAGTTTTCAGACAGTGAAAATAAAAGAAAAATAAAAGTAGTAACTGCTCTTACTAATCCTTTAAAATGAACACAAAGTTTCATGGTACAGAAAGCAAAAGGAATCCACTTGACAAAGTTCTTGAGCACATATTTATCTTTTAAGCATGTGTCTAAAGCTAACTGAAGTTAGTGGAGTTAAAGCACATGCTTGAACATATGTCTGAATATTTTTACTAGTCAAAGCTGGTAATTAAACATGGGCACTCTACTTTACAATCACAGGAGGAAACAAGCCAGGTGTTTCACATGTCAGAATTATTGCTCTTAGGTCATCATGTCACTGTAGGTACTTAAGTCTGTCAAAAACATAATTACAAACACTTTTTACATCTCAGAAGCCTATTTTTCTTAGAACATGAGTTCAGTGCCAGCGCAGCACTTCTTGGCTGTTTCTTCCAAATGCATAGGGCCATGGTGGTGCACTCAGGTTTGTGGAAAGGAAGAATGCTTCATATTCAGAATTAGGGTGCTGCCCATCCTTGTCCAGAGTAGCAATAACCTGCTCCCTCCTGCAACTGACTTGTCCTTGCACTGCCCTTGTTGTGCTGCTGTTACTCTCATCCACAAGCAGAAAAGACATCATACAGCAAAGTATGATGTTTAAAAGCTAGTTATCAAAACAGATTCCTAGATTATTTTTTTGAGGAGATTCTTAATCACAGTTGGCAATTTAATAAGAGGAGTAAAGAAACAATACAAAATACTAACTCTTATCAAGGTAAAACCCATCTGGGCAACTGGTAATACAGCTATTGGTTAATTCATTCAGGTAGTAGCCCAATTTACAGGTCATGCACTGGTCACTGTGGCCTCCAACACAGGTTTCACAATTGGATGAGCATTTTTTACACCGTTTCTTGTCTGCATTGTAGTGACCAGGTGGACAGTTCAAAACACAGATCCTACAGAGCAGGGAAGAGAAGATAGAGTCGTTAATGGAATAACCTGCCACCACATTCCTGCATCATGACTGCAAAGCAGTATTTCTCAGCATTGTTGTTTTTCTAATGATCACATGGTTACTGAAATGCAACCCTCCCAAGCATTGAATCAAGCTGCCTCTTCTTGTCTTCTTTCCCAACAGCATATGCTGTCTCACTGGCAAACCTTTGTCAGGCAGTCATATGGTATCATTTTTAACCATCTACATCTTTTCCTATCTTGTTCAAACTCAATCACAGATAATAAAAGCTATCACAGCTATATATATTATATATATAGCTATTACTATCTATAACTATATAGTGATAGTAATAGCTATTACAGTTATATATATATATGTAGTCATCTTATGAAAAAATAATCAAGAATATAAATAATCAGGGAAGGAGTTTGAAGGCTCTGCAGATTTTCCTTTTGGTCTTACCGTGTGTTGTTCTTAGATTTGTAGTAGTAGTGCAGACAGTCAGTACAGTGATCTGGTCCTGGCCCATCACACCCTACTTTACTGCATTCTGCATTGCAGGGACCTATAATAAAACCAAAAATCCAGGAGAAAAAAATAACACTTCCTATCTGATAGTAACTATCTTTTAAAACATATGCAGAATGCAATTACTCTCCTTCCCCATGTGATCTGGAGTCCAAATAGTAATTTGGCTCCACTGAAAGAAAGGAGTAGAAAGAAAGAAGGAACTGAAAGGCACTGAAAGAAGAATCTGAAGACCTTTGCAGATCTGGGCCTCACTATCCACTCACAGATTTGTAATCTTTAGCAAGCATGGTATCTACTATAGAACTATATCAGAAACTATTTCTGGATCCAGACAGATTAATTGATTATTGAATTTTATTCAGAGATTTGTAAAGGCTTATGGAAGTCTTAATAAGGAATGATTAGCAACCTCACTTATCACAAGCAGATCAACAGAAATGCACAACAGAATCAGTGGCTAATCTGGTTACTGAGTTGGTGACAACTGGTCTAGGTGGCTACCATAACCCACGAGCACAAGCTCCCAGGGCACAGACTGGCTAGCCTCTGTTCTGTTACATGCTGCAAATGCCAAGGTTAACATTTACTGATTATCGAATCTTCTAATCTTTTTTTTTTTTTTTAGTTTTCAAATAGGTACTTCTAGGCTCTGAATAGTTCTCCTGCCTCTGTAATTTCTGTTGTCCTATCTTCTCCCTCTTCTTCCCCTCCAAGAGTGTGGTGGTGATGACCAAAATGGACATCAGAGAAAAAATGCTATTTGGTCCATGCCTGAATGACTCTCTTCCTTTGAAATACTTTTTTTTTCTTCTTTTTTTCTTCTAAAAGTTTGGTCTTCCATTCCTGGGTTATGTGATGTGTCACAGAACCAGCAGGGAAAATTCAACTTAATTTCCCACTCCAAGTGTTTTTTTTTTTCCCAGTTACTTGTGGGGTTTTTTGTATGTGATGATGATATCCATTGCATTATTTAATTAGATAACATTCTTGGCTTTATTTTAAGAGTTGTTTTTTTTGGTTTTTTTTTTTTTGCTTTTTTTTCCTATTACAATACCCCTTAAAATATAATGATAAAACTCCACAAATCACATTTCATGACAATTAGTAACAAGTTATGTTTTAATAATAAAATTGAAGTCAGCTCGTTCTTGGTGACCTGTAATATCTAATCATTGTACTTGGACAGAAGTGAATGATGAGAGTGAAGACAGGAATGTCTGGAGTAGAAAATATATTGCCAACCCTGTAAGATTCAGGTGACTGCCTCCAGGCAGTCCAAGCGTCATTGCAGATACTTACAACAAAATTTTACTTACAACAAAAACAAGCTTTTGGAATGTGCATGCACGACAATGGACAAATTTTGGCATATGTTTTTTTCTCTACATATTTGCATCTGAAAGGGGGAAACGCCTGCGATTCATGTGAGATATTGCTTAATCATTCTGTGGATCTTTATTCACATTATGGAAAACTGAGTCATTGTTGATTGCACTGAAAAAATGAATGAGCTACAGTGTTTTATAATATCTGTTCTTAAGGCCATCAAGAATTGTTAATGGCTTAAAGTGGCTGATACCTACAGAAGGCTGTTAAGCATTCATTGTCCATCAATACCACCAATGAAGCAGGACCAGAAAATACAAACAAGAAGTTTCTTGTCTATTTCGATGCCTCTCTCATAGCATTTTACCACCTACCAAAATAAGGAGTTAAGCAATTCTCAATCTAAAATAGGTACTGCAGGTCTGATGTGCTGTAGCAGGAAATGGTGATAACAGAAAATTATGATTCAACAGCCCTAATCTTCTACAGAAAGCTCCCAACACTGCTGGATTACATGTGGGAAACTGCCAACTCGATTCAATCTGCAACTCCAAAAATCTAGTTCTATTAAACATCATCTCCCATAATATCCTCATAGGGAAGCTCAGGAAAATGAGTACACAGTGAGGTGGATTTAGAACTGGCTGGATGGCAGAGCTCAGAGGATTGTGATAAATGGGACTGAGTCCAGTTGGAGGCCTGTGGCCAGTGGTGTCCCCCAAGGGTCAGTACTGGGCGCAGTGCTGTTCAACTTGTTCATCAATGACTTGGACCAGGGCACGGAGTGCACCCTGAGCAAGTGTGCGGATGATACCAGGCTGGGTGGAGTGGCCAACACTCTGGAGGGCTGTGCTGCCATTCAGAGGGACCTGGACAGGTTGGAGAGTTGGGCAGAGAGGAACCTCATGAGGTTCAACAAGGATAAGTGCAGGGTCCTGCCCCTGGGGAGGAATAACACCAGGCATCAGTACAGATTAGGGGTTGACCTGATGGAGAGCAGCTCTGCAGAGAGGGATCTGGGAGTCCTGGTTGACAAATCAACCATGAGTCAGCAGTGTGCCCTCGTGGCCAAGAAGGCCAATGGGATCCTGGCCTGCATCAGGAGGAGTGTTGCCAGCAGGTCAAGGGAGGTGATTCTGCCCCTCTACTCAGCTCTGGTGAGGCCGCACCTAGAGTATTGGGGGCAATTCTGGGCTCCCCAGTACAAGAGGGACATGGAACTTCTAGAGAGGGTCCATCGTGGAAGAACAAAGATGTTTAAGGGACTGGAGCATCTCTTGTATGAGGAAAGACTGAGCGAGTTGAGATTGTTTTCCCTGGAGAAGAGAAGGTTGAGAGGGGATCTTATCAACATGTACAAATACCTGAGGGGAGAATGTAGGGAGGATGGGGCCAAGCCCTTCTCAGTGGTGGCCAGTGACACGACAAGGTGTAACGGGTACAAGTTGAAACACAGGAAGTTCCATCTGCATGTGAGTAAGAACTTCTTCACTGTGAGGGTGACAGAGCCCTGGAAAAGGCTGCCCAGGGAGGTTGTGGAGTCTCCTTCTCTGGAGGTCTTCCAAACCTGCCTGGATGCCACCCTGTGCCCCATGCTCTAGGTGTCCCTGCCGGAGAACGGGGAATTGAACTAGATGATCTCTAGAGGTCCAGACCTCTAGAGGTCCAGGTCTCAACCATTCTGTGATTTTGTGATTCTGTGATAGCACATTAACTGTACCTTAAAAATATATAACCTCTATACTTGCAAAATAATGACAAAAATATATATGTAAATTTAAATTATTAAACAACTAATTCTGATCTTAAAGTAAGAAAAAACTTCATTTAACTCCCACCCCTCCATGGGAAAATCTCGTATAACGTTTTTTGAGTAGGCATAGTCAGCACTGTTTTAGCCTCAGAATATTAATTTTCTTGTATATAATCACTCTAAACCCTGCATAATTAGTATCAGATGTGCCGCTGAAATTCTTACTATTTCAATGAAATATAAATATTATTTTTCTTCTTCTAGTCAGAGAGGATTGATTATCAATGTTGTTTCTAATTGCCTAAATTTAGGGGGGGGGGGGTTGCAATTTTCTTTCTGGTAACTTTCAGTGCCATCTAATTGTTTCCCAGACAAGAAAGGCCACAGACCTTGCTGTCGGGTCAGAAACCTAATCTTGAATTAGCACAAAAACAGCAAGATACACAAAATGTAGAAGAGGGAACCTGTGGGAACCTGTTGAATAAGCAGTTCGGAGTTTAGATGATGTCTGACGATATATTGCGAATACAAGAAAGAAATATTTTATACATGCGGAGTTTGAAGCTACTGCTTCAACCTATTATGTGTTCAGTAAATGCACAATCAGAGCAAATGAATGATATTTCAAAGTACAGACCTGAATAGTCATCTGTTCCATAATCTTCTGTATGGTCTTCAACTGGACTAGAGCTTACTTGTTCCACTTTTGGAAAATCATTTCTTGGTGAGTAAGGCTGGATGGATGTTCCATACAGTACTAAGGACCATTCTTTCAATTTGCCTAAAAGTTAAATATTTAAAATCTAGTTTTAGCAACCACTTCCTATTTTCTCTCTCTTACAAAAATATATCACTAGTAAACATAGCTTTGTGAGTAGTTATGGAAGACTTGGTGTTTCATCTGTCTTATTCTAATATAGACAATGCAATCTTTGCTTCACTGCAAATTTGGAAAGCTTACTTTATTCATTTTGGTTTTCACACTCTATTTTATTCCACTCCACCCTCTTGTAGGTCTACTAAAAGTCTGCACTGCAAGTTAATATAAACAATAAGGTTATTTGGATTTTTTTAATGGATTTCAACAAGGTGAGTTTTTGCACCAGATTTCATTTTTTTCCTCAGAACATTAATCATCATTTTTTTATTATTTGAGATAACTAGCCACATATTCAGTATTCTGATTTAATAAAAGGGTTACATTTTGGTTAATATTCAAGAGTATTTTTAATTGGCTTATAGGATATATCTTGATGAACACACACACAAAAAAAATCCATGTTAGAATATCAATGTCCCTTCCCAAAACAGCATAATTTCTTATTCATTTGGCCTAGTTTTTTGGCAGATACATCACTGCATTGTCCAAGATCGTCATTGACATTGTATTCTCTCAGAACTTGAGTGAAGAAAGAAAAAAATGTCTGCTTGCCTGAATCTTACTTTTTTTTTGCAATTTTTTTGTGAAAGAATGGAAAGGTAAATGTGTATCAAATCATCAGTTCCAGCTGTCAGGACAAGAGGTGTGAACTTGCAGCCTCCACCTCCATATCTTTATTCCCCAGTGAATTAATTCTATGAAAGAACAAAAGGATTCAGGCCTCAAATAGTGCTTAAAGTAATGATACATGAAAAATACATCCCTGCTTGAGAAGATGGAAAACAAGTTTGGTCTTATCCTGTTCTCTTGATTCTATTTATCTGTGTTGAAGAAGCAAGTTGTAAATGTTAATTTCTCATCAGAAGAGACAAGGAAGAGGGAAGCCGTGAGCATTTTTTTTCTGTATTTGAAAGATCCTATTTTTGGAGGCTGTTCTATGATTAATACTCTTCCATTTGAACTATTAATTTAGAAAAAAATGTAATCCAGGTAAGGCTCTCCACATTAAAAGCATTTAATATACTTCCTGTAAAATTAAATTTAAATGCCACTGAATAATTTGTTTGGGGTTTTTGTATTCCTCACTTGGGCTTTTTCAAACTGTGCAAGCAAGTTACTTTGACCTTTATTAGAATCAAGTTATTTTTTCTGTATATTCCCAATGTAATTTGGTATCTTCTGATGACACAAACAAAAGTGAACAGTATCTCTCTGGTTTTATATTTGTCTGTCAAGCATTAAGCAACAATAACTAAAGCCAAGGATTTCACTGAGGAATGACAGCTATCTATCTGACAAATGATACTCCAATTCTTTTAATTGTTTTATATGGGAGTTAAAGATGGGAATAAAACTGCTATCTCACTGTCTCTGCCAATCTAATTTAATCTCTATTTGATAGAAATTTGTATGTAAAACCTTCTCTGTTCTATACTCAAATTTAAAGAAAACAGTATAGGCAAGACTCTACATAATATAGTAGTTTCACACAGTAATTTCCAAGTTTTTGTAGCTGAAGCAAAGGATTACTTTTGAAGAGACTTTCAATCTTGTTTTTAAAAAGTAATTAATTGATGAAGAATCTAACTCACCTCTTGCCAAACAGCTGGCTAATTACCTTGGCTGTCAAACACTATGCATCTTATTTTCAATTTGTCTTTTCCTAGGTCTAACTCACAGCCATGAAGCTCTTTAGTCCCCACTAGATTAGAAAGACTCAAATCACACATTTTCTTCCTGTATAGACACTTAGGGATCAAGTTACCTCTCAATGTTCTTTTAAGTGAAAGTAAGTTATTGAAGTCACTTTCCTTTTAGCAAAAGAGTTATACAGGGAGGTCATCTCTATAGCCTTTTCAAAGCTACAGCTTCTCTGCATACAATCCCTGTCCTTTTTGTGATTTAACCCACTTCTACAGCATATTGACCACAATATATTGAATGCAATTGAAAAAAATGTGTTTTGCTAAGTTACCCAGACCTTTCCATCCTCATTATTATTTTGCTCCGATGATCACTACAGTTTCCAAGTGATTTTGCATTTCTTACAGAACATTGAAAAAAATACTGAATACTAGAAAGTAATATCTGCAAGGACCCATTAAAAATAACCACAGGCAAAGATGCTCCTCAGGCACAGTGTACTGTTGTGTCT
>VZSG01001321.1:16881-41017 GCA_013398315.1 Nothoprocta pentlandii
ATACCTGCAGGAAGGATTGGAGCCTTGAAAGTCTATCTAATGCAAAAGGGCAGCGAGGGGAATAATGCAGGGTCTCTCAGGAGATTAGTTTCCTTCTAAGTTTGCTTCAGTAAATAAAGAGAAAGAAAGTTCATGCGACTTGCCAGCAAATAAATGAAGTCCGCCTCAAGGCAGGTTTAATTTGCACAATGAAAATGTTTCAATAAATAAGTATATATACACACACACGCACACACTTTTATAACAAATAAACAAAGTGTGCACATTTGAGCCAAAAACTTCTATCCCCATTTTTGACCAATTCCATCATTTAGTTTAGCTAGCATAATCCCATACCCTGCTTGTATATAGTACATAACCAAAGTCCCACATTGTATGTATAGGAGAAAGGATATATCACAGCATTTCACAGAAAGCACATGTCTGCCTCCATAAATTCTACAGAATTAAATGCAGAAATCACATGAGCTATTTTTATGAACTGGATCCTGCATTTCTTTATGGTTAACAGATGTGGCATTACCTTGCTAATGCTGGGATATGATGACATGTTGGCTCTTTTTTCTCAATTTCATTACAGGAAAACTGCAGCTCTTAATTATAAGACCTTATAACAGCTAAACAAATACACGCACACACAGAAATGAGAAACAGGCATAACGGTAATATCAGTGTGATAAACTGCAGACTATGGTGATAAAACAGAGACACACCATAAATTGTGTTTAAGCACCTTTTGCTTATTTCACATTCTGTTCGGCGTGGAGACTAACCCTAACATTTCCAAGTGGCTGAGTTTATCCACTGCTAACATACGGCAAGCGCTTTCTAATCTTTCTGGGCAGAAATATTACTGGACAGCTTCCATCATGAGGCAAGCTAGCACTTCTCTAGAAACCTGTGGGACATGTCACTTAAGTAGGATATAATGAACCAATATCCAAATTCACAACTGGACTGCATCTTTTAACTTGGGTTAAAAGATAGTAAAGAATTAATTTCCCAGCAGAATTCTTCATATTCCCTGGCCTTACCACTCCTTTTCCTCCAGAGTTTAATCTTTAGGCTTTAGTCTTCATGGAACAAAGATATCAGTTCTATAAGATTAACTACTGTAGCACTGAGAAGAGTGTGTATATATATATAAAAATATGAAGTATCAAAATCAGTAAATCAATAAATCAATAAGACTATTTGGCTACTCTTATAAGAAAAAACGATTTTGCAGGAACAGGCTTTAAAGCATAAAGATGAAAGTATAGCTGGTCTCTTTCAGACTGCCCTACTGACATAAAAGGGCTGTAAACAATGTCTGGAGAATAACCCAGGTGGACAGCTTCCAAAATGTCTCTGTATGAGGTCTTTTCTAAGCTTTAATACAGGGAGCATGCCAAGGCAGAAGGAAAAGTGGGAATAGCTGAAATGTGTTGCTCCCTGGCTGTCCTTCCTCGCTGTTGGATCAACCACTGGATGCTGGTATACACAGTGGTGAAGGGCTGCCCCAGCTTGTCCTTCAAGCCAGAGAAGCTCCTGGCTGCTTCAAGAATACCAAGTGTAAGACAGAGTAGGAAATCACTGATATCTTCTCTCTTTTTGTTTCTTCAGTAATCTGATTAAATTTAAATCATGTAGTTTTTGTGTAGCACCTATCCTCCATTAAATTCAAAAGCACTGAAAATTCTCTGGAAACACACAAAAAAGAACTATATAGGTTTGCCCATAGTTTATGGTTGCTCTTCCCAAAACATTTAATGAATACCCCTTTTAGTGTACTGGAAACTCTGCTCTGCTCAGCATTTCCTTGTATGATTAACATCATTACCTAAGGACCTATCACCAGTGTAAAACCATGGCAAGAAATGATCAGTGTGAATAAAATGAAGTGAAAACTGAAACACTGACAATACTCCTATTTTGTTTCAGACCTCTAGAGTATTATAATCTAGACTTTCAAAATGCTGCGCTTAATGTTAGCCTCCTGAATATACAGTTAACATTAAAATAAGACTGACCACCCTAGAGTTATTGCAGACATACACAAATAACAACATAAGTAGTCATTTGCTACTCAGCAATTATGAAAATCACACTGCTTATTTAGGTCTTTAGGTCTTCAGTAGGGATTTATGGGCCTCTTTTTACATATCAGCCTTTAAAACTATGGATTCAGATTGCAGGTTTAGTTTCTTAAAAAGGAAGGTTCAGGTAATGCAGATGCAGACAACCAAGGCAGGTAATAAGAGAATTTGATTACATATATGCATTTTCTTCTGGAAAAAAAAATGTATATATATGTGTATATATATACACATACATACATATGCACACATAAAAGCAGGGACACTGCCTATCTGGCCATGTGCTGCATTAAACAGAATAATTCAGCTAACAATTCAGCTAACAATTAAACATAATTCAGCTAACTAATGAAGAGCAGAAATAAAAGACTAAAATTCTCATTCAAGCTAATAACATTGATTTCAACAGCAGTTGAATAAGGCTGATCTGTGATTTGGATTTTCAGAACAGAAAATCATCTAAGAAGCATAAAATCAGCACTTCAATTTTGCCATAATATTGAAATGAGAAAGTATATTTTTGTCTAAAAAAACCTGTACAAGCTCAGTTAAGTTTGGCCTATGAAGCAAACTGGATCACCAGACAACTCCATGTTCACACATTGGAATTCCTAATGTACCTTGACTTTCTCTAAATGACTATGATAAATAGTCCTACTAAGCCTGCAAGCTGTAGGAGGGAACAAGACAAGCCTCCTAGGGCTGTTAATTCCTTTGGGAGAGTCACATTAACCTTGAATAGGTAAATGGCACACAGCCTTCATTTCAATCTAACTATTTTACCAAATTAAATTTCAATCAAGAAGAAGAAAAATCATTCCACTCTATGGAGAACATCTCCACAGCTGGTAGCAGAAATTTAGGGGCCTTTTTTTGACCAAGTAGAATCAAAACAATTAACCTTCTTCTACAATAGCCAACCAGATTCTCAGGTTCTATCATGCTAACTCTTCTTATTTTAAACATATAGTTTTTAAGTATATTATTTAAGATTTTAGTCAAATTTTCTTTATGTGTGCTTTTTTTGGGTACTAGAAACAATAAAAGTACTTATATTTTGCAAGCTTCATTGAAATAGTTCATTCAAATATCCCAATAACATTCATTCAGGAACAAGCCTATTTAAAAATTCATTTATTAAAAACTCATTTTAAAAACTCATTTATCCCCATGTTAAGCTCATAAAGAAATGCTTTTATGGCTTCAAATTCTTTATTTTGAGTTAGCATCTATATCTTAAAATGCAGAACAGCTTTTTAGCAAATCAATTAGAAAATCCTGACTGTTCCATGAATTTACTTAGCTGTCTGATGTGTAATGTAACTTGTAGCTTATTAAATTATAAAGTAATATTCTACTGGTAATCTTATGCCAATTCTAAACATATTTCATAGCAGAACTCTTATAACTCATTTTTACATAACTGAAGGTAGTAATCAACTAGATTTGCCACTTCCAGTGCAATATTATAGCTTGCTGACATGCTGTCCAATCAAAATAGTAAGATGATTAATGATTTAGCCTTAGTGATAAATAATTTCTAATGCATTAGTTGTATTCAGCTCTAACAAACAAAGAGATTAAAGCTCTTTAATATATATTCCTTGTTCATATACTATATCTCCTTTCCTTATTTTTACTAAAGGAAATTTTTATGGAAATTAAATAGTTGGATTCTTAGGGTTTCCACCTATTTTGATGTAAAGTCCCAAGGGAAGGATTGTATTCAGTTTACATGCATAACAGTAGTATTTTTTTTCTGTGTATAATATCTCTATTTCAAAGTGGGTCTCAATGTTGAAATCTTCAGTAGGCCTAAAAGGAATTATATACATATCTCTCATAACAAACAGGAGTAAGCACCCACTCTCATGAGTCTCTTTGAAAGCCCTTGCCTTGACCTCCATTTCCTCTGAGGTGCTCATAGTGAAATTTGTAAATCAAACTGAACTGTGCAGTGGGAATTTTAAACAGAGGAATATCTGCAGCCTCAAAAATTCTTACTAAGAGCATAGTTCATAAGTGGACATATATGTAGTCTGAGCACTTTACCTATATCCTCGGGAGCACAATACAACCTATTGGTGCAGAATCTCACAGATTTCTGTATAAATGGATTTTCTAGTTATGTAAACACTCATAAACGCCATTATTTTCCTTATGGGTAAGATAAAAAAATACAAAGCAAAGAACAACATGGAAATAAATTCATAGAGTCTATATCGGCCATGAGAGTCACTGGCAACTTGAATACAATAGAATATCTCTGAGCTGCTTTCACTTCCATTGAAGACCTGCCTGACAAATTTATATTCAACATTGAAGAAAACAAGATGCCTATATATTATAACTTCTATCAAATGTGACACATGAAGTTTCATGCAGTTTTGAGTCTTTTTTCCTTGAAAACTCCGCCTATTAAAATTTGCCTTGGTTTGTTCAAAGCACTGACTCATGGTAATCTGTCTGATGGTACGGGAGTCTATCTCTGCCTGAAGAATTCATGGACCTGATATGATCCAGCTCTACATGTCCAGAGTCACTTACACTTTGAGACAACTCTGAAGGTGAGAAAGGGTGTAGTGCACCCTTGAAAAGGTGAACTTCTCTATGGAAACCAGAAGTTCAGGATAAAAGAGAACTACAACCCTTAAATGACAAATGAGAGCAACGTAAAAATGAGGAGTGCATTGAACACTAATTAAGAAAAATGCATAGCTCTTTATATCTCTGTCTTCACACTAAACCAATGAGATGTTAGAGGTGTAAATAAAAGGTGGAAAAGAGTTGAAGCAGTCTTAAGAACCACAAGCATCCTTCTGACTCCCCTGAAATCAAACACAGGCCAGAGTCATACCTGAAGTCTTGAAATTTCTCAGCTGAGAGGGAGTGTCACAGATTTCCAAGATCCAGTCACCTGCAGCTTTTTCACTCCAGCAGTGAGTAGTCATAAACTCCCAGTTTTTAAATCCTTCCATGGAATGATCAAATAACCTAAATTAAATCAGGACATTTGTGTAAGTGCGCCATTTTATTAGTGGAGCTAAGTCTCCAAGGCTGCAGGCTTTGGCAGATACACTAATTACCCATTCTATTTATTTATACCTTTAGATATACCTTTGCAAAATATTAATCATGATGGTTTTTCAGAATATGTTTCAAATATATTTACTTTTTTATTTTTTATGGAGAAAATCCTTTGCATGTCATCATTTGTCATAATGTGAAAGAGAACGCAAAGAAGATTCATTGTAAATAAAAATTCCTAATAGGATTTAATAGAAAGCATGTGTTTTGCAAAAATGCATAGAATAGAGTTTGGTTTGAGATAGAAGTACTGAAGTACGTAGAATGGTTGGTTTGAGATTAAAGTACTGAAAAGGGATTTTAAGAAAATAAAAGCATTAAGTGCCTGAGACAACATGAGCAACTCAATATGTATGATTTGTGAGAAAATCAAATATACCTGAAACATTGGTTTCAAATATTAAATGACCCAAGGTATCACTCTATTCAAACACTTGACAGGATCAAGTTTTGGTAAAAAAGAGAGACTAATGGCATCTGATGACTTCACCCTGCTAACAACATTGCCATAATTTAATTACTTAGGTCTTGAGTGAAGAGGTTGGAGCTCAGGCCTGGATTACAGTAATTTCTAGTACAGGGGGGCCAATTCAGAGGCAACAATGTGATGCTGATGGGGGGGGGGAGGTGAAGGAGGACTGTCCAGAGATTTTATTGTCTAAAATTGCAATTATTAATGAGATTTTCGAAAGACGCAAGAGAAGTTCCACTTTTATTCAGTGTTCACAGTGTGTTGCCTGCTACCCCAAAGTTATTGATGGGAGGGACACTCTATTAATAGAGACTGCTGCCTCTAACAAAAACGGCACAGCTCAGGTTTAAAATATATATATATATAGTTTTAGATCTCCCTCTCTCTCACAGAAAGTCAGAATGAGAAGTACTATATTTATCACCATTTTAATTTGCTCTTTATATGTGGAAATTCCACTGATGACAGCTACACTTAAAACAGTTTTCATAAAATCCAGTACAGTAGAAAAGTACAGTACAGTGCTTTATACAGTAGAAAATCCAGTGGATTTAGAACACTTCCATAAAATGGAGAGCAATCTAGTGTATGACTACAAAAATACTCTGATCTATCTTAAAAAAATTTTACACTCACTTGATTCTTTATTTTTCTTTTCCAAGCACATTTCAAGTTTTTTTTTTCTCAAAAGATGTGAATTTCAGCATGCAAACACTGGGCGAACAGGATAGTTTTGTAGCAATGTGACTTTGTGTCAGGTTCCACTGAAAATGTTCATATAGGATATGGATAAAAGGACATTTTTCTTGACAAAACCTTTGGTTAGTCAGAGGTCCCAGGGCCAAAAACTGCATGGGCTTATATATCCAAGACTCACTTCATTAGGACGTAGATGCGTGAACTGCTCATAGGATTTGGCTCATACTTGATTTTCTCTCTTTCATTTGTATAACCATCTTCCACTGGGTATGAATGTCTATAATATTACTCTTATTTATTAGTGTTGATAATAATGAAAATATACATATATATTTTAAATAGGCTGCATTTTCACTGATAATTGGGTGAGATTTTCTTCTGCTACAGTTCTGTAGATTGAATCATATCATGAAAATTGGCCTGTATCATGTCACTGTTAAATCAGTTATATGAATACAAAAATTCACAAGCACAAGGCACACATCATTTACTGAAAGGTAGAAATTATCTAATTAGTTATTAAGCAGTTTTTGCATGTGATTATGTCATTGCTAACAGTCAAATTGTCATACAGTGTTTTGCTGATAACTAATGTATTACTTTTTAAACACACTATCAACCAGTCAGGACAGCAATATTTATATATTTTTTTGACATTATAGCAAATGAATTATATAGCATTATATAAATACCATGCAATTATATTTGAAATTCTATATTCAATGGGCTTGCATTCACATACATAGAAACACAAGTTACTGCTTATTTTTACTGGAATTAGTCTGACAGTTCCCACAGTATTTTCTGCTTAAAGGTGTTTGTATGTCATGTTTTGGTATTTTAAAATGCTGTCAGATTTCAATTTTAATCTTGTATCATTCTTTTATGTAATTTGGGGAGGAAAAAAATCCCTTATGACTTGGCCTTAGATATACAAAAACACCTCTACCTAAAATATGCTATGGCTTAAAATGTAAGCTTTCAAATCAAAAACATTTATCAGGATAAAACACAATAATATTACTTCATAAAAAAAATGAATCAGTTTTTGAAAAGAAAACTTCCTGAAACTTCTTTGGAAAAGATTTAATTTTGTAAAGGTTTGAATTGGAACTTTTTAATGTATGAATTAAATTTCTACAAATAATTCTACAATTTAGCCAAAAAGCTACATACTTAGATCAAAAAAAAAAAAAAAAAGAAAGAAAAAAAGGTGTAAGCTCAGAAAGATACTGACTCTGAGGTTATTTGTATATGTATGTTAGTACATGCTCAACAGTCTAAGCATTTTCAAGTTGTTCTGCTTAAGCATCAAACACTAAAATCAAAGAATGTGTGAGGTGGTACATACCTTTCCCTTTTAGGAGTGCTGTGAGAAAGGATGAAATGATTGAAATAATAGTTTTGGAAAAGTTCTGGTGTACTCTTCCTTATTCAGAAACAAAAAAGAGTAAATGTGTAAAAGGTTTTATTTATTTATTTATTTTCCAGCTGATATAAGAGTAGTTGGAGCCCCCCATTTGCTTTTTCTCTCTACCATAGGTACAGAAAATTGTTCCTTTTTAAGGAGCAGAGTTTACAAAGAGACTGATTAAATTAAACTTTGTTCCTTTTCCACATACCAGTCATCACCAGAGGTGAACTGCGAATACTGGAATGTCTTTATCTTTCACTTGCTGTGAGTAAACTGCAAGACATGAAAGGCTAGATCCAGAAGTTAGCTATGTTAAGACCACCGGGTTTACACAAGCTTGTTTTGTTTGGATACCTAGGACTTTCAAATTTCTTCATTTTGAAGCATGGAAGAACTGCTGCATGAAAATAGAACAGAAAACTAAAGAAGGATTCCTTCAAAGAAAAAGCAAAAGCCTTATCCATAACTGTTTAGAGGGTATATGTCTGCCTGTGGTTAGCAAAGAGTAAAAGTCTTTTGTTCAGTTCAGCAGGAAGATAGGTAGATTTGTGTGCACATGCTATATCTACAAGGCACTGACAACACTGGTAATGAAATACAGGAGCAAAAGGAGCAAAAATTCCAGAACAACTTTCTCTCCTTTAAATGTGTTAATGTAAAGGGCTTGAAGAATATTTTCAGAATATTTTCCTTTTCTTTGAAATTAACTTCATCTTTAATGAAAATGTGTATTTACCCTTCAATAGAAACAGAACCAATTATTTGAGCTCCCCATCTATCTGTAACAGGTCCTTCCTCTTGAGAGTGGTCCTGCCACCACTGGGGGACAGTTAGGAGCGCAAGTCTCCAGGGCTAGTCACCTAGTATCACCAAGTCTGGTGGGGGAATGTGGATGGTGAGGCAGATCAGTCCTGCTTCATTAAACTCTTTGAAGACCAGTACTGGAGATATAAACTTTTGTGAAGGCTTGAGCTGGAAGACAGAAGAATTGTCACAACACAGATGCGACACATATAGCTTTGGCTGCTGGTAAGACAATGCACTAAGGTCAACTTTTGAGTAGGAGCCCACTCTGTGCCCAGCAGAATTGCAATCATCTAAACCTACTAGTCACCAGAGCAAAAGCATTCTTTATCATACTATGGCCC
Organism: Nothoprocta pentlandii; assembly: GCA_013398315.1. Lineage (NCBI taxonomy): Eukaryota > Metazoa > Chordata > Aves > Tinamiformes > Tinamidae > Nothoprocta > Nothoprocta pentlandii. The sequence goes on from VZSG01001321.1 coordinate 25,780, forward strand.
CTGCAGGAAGAAGAGCTGTCTAGCCACCTGGAGAAGTATGGATACATTGCTTATCACTGTAACTATTTACATATTTGCAAATAAGATGGAGTTTGAAGAGGTCTCTCATCAACTGTAGGTCTTGATTGTTGATTTAGCATTATGTATGTGCTGATGGTTTCATCAAAAGATTTCTTACACTCCACCAAGGAAATAGGAGTATCTTTGAGCAGTCTTTCAATTTGCTGAGAACAAATGCAAATGATGTATCTCATCTCTAAGGCCTAAAATTGCACTGGAAATGCATTGGATAGAGAGATACTTATCTGAATCCAATTTGGAAAAAAAAAAAAAAGAAAGAAAGAAAGAAAGAAAGAAACAACTTCATGTGGTCTCACAGTTTCTCCAAAAACGTAATGTAGAGGTGACAGCAGATGAAAAAAAGGACTAATCTTTCTTAGTGGCTAATGTTAGAGGGGCCTGACAATGTTTAACAGCAACTATCCATCACAGATCTGTGGGATGCAAAAAATTGATTTTTTAATTATTATTATTTTAATCATAGAATCATAGAATTCTTAAGGTTGGAAGGGACCTCTAGAGGTCATCTAGTCCAACCTCCCTGCACTCGCAGGGTCACCTAGAGCATGTGGCACAGGATTCCGTCCAAGCGGGTTTTGAAGATCTCCAGAGAAGGAGACTCCACAACCACTCTTGGCAACCTGTTCCAGTGCTCTATAGTGCCTCTATATATGCCTATTAATAGGCAGTTTGTAGATGGAACCATTCATTTCAAAGTGCTAATACAACTTTTCAGCACTCTCCTACCAAGTATGCTCAGGCATACTACTTCAATACAAAATGAAAAAAAAACAAGGGATATGGAAATTGGTAACAACATGAATCATTACCATATTCAAAAAGCTTAAATAATTATAGAGGATTACTATTTTGTCTGATTTTTATTACTAATGAACAAAGACATAAGAAAGGAGGGAAATGAAAAATAAATGCCAATGGTATGAAGAAACACATTTTCATTCAGCTTCAGTTTCCTTCTGTAACACTCAGCCTGCCAATATTTTCTTTGTACTGCCAAGCCTTCTAATAATTGGTGAACCACAGAAGACTATCAAAACTAATATCAGTTTTAAAGATGATGATCTTCAACAGCTTTACAGCCTGTTCTTCTACTGATAGAGATTGCCATCTTTCAGTTCATTTGCACTCCATTTTCCCCATCTCTCTCAGAAAAATAATTTGGAGCCTCTGTCTGTCAGTTAATCTACTGTAATGACCTGACTACTCTATGCTGATGCTGCAATCTCAGTGCAGGCTCTGCATGTTGACTGGACTGCACAGTTGCACTGTCATACAATACCTGTTGGCCAATAGCTGTGACCTAGTTCCTGAAGGAGAGGTTAGGTAAATTGCCAAGTCTCCACGTCGAGGGTGAGTAATAGTGATGCGCACAATCACATGCTCCAAGTACATCACGTGGTGGTTGGGATTATCTGAGCAGCCTGTGGCTTTGTAAATTGAATGGACAACGCTGTCAGGTCGTATTGTTCTATAATACAAGCATATAAAAACCACATCAACATTTTTTTGCTTATTCTGTAAAACAAGACGACTAAATCAATTTTGCTTAATAGCAAATGTCAGTGTTGACTACTACTCAGAAGTCACTAGTCTATAATCCTTAGTTTTAGCATTTATTTTCCATCTGAAACTATCATCATAGAGTAATTATTTTATTGCACTCACTACCAAATATCCTGGCTTTCTATTAAGGGCTATACTGACATGTACATATGGTAAAAGAGGACAGTGAAAAAATGCAATATCAAGAAGCCTTGGGACAGAGCATTTTTCATGAATTAGTGACCAGTTTAGAATTGTTGGGATTGTCATGGGATCACAGCTGGTCATTAAGTTCCAGGAAATGCCTGGCATATCGATAGACCATGCTTATGTAATAGCAAGTATTACATATTAACTGTTGCAAACAGTGGATAAACAGTATTGGACTCAGATGGTTTAAACTGGCATAGCTTTCTTGCAGGCTATACTAGTTTTGCATGTAACATCTCAAGTATAATTATCAAATAAAAATGTTCCTCAGTGATTTTAATGCTTTGGAAATATGCTTTATGAATGGTGCACAGAATGCACATGCAGAAATTTACTCTGATGTCTGGTTCTATGGACACCCCACCTGAGCAAGTAGAAAGTCACTTAGTCTTAGCCCAAGAGCTAGAGACCTTCATGAGACTGTCAGCCGAGAGATAATCTAAAGTACAATTTTAATAAAAAGACACTGGACTGGAGTTTGCACTCATTTTACAAGGTGACTGCAGTACACTATACATTCTTGCTCTTCTGAGTATCAATCAATATCAAATCTGACTTATTTTACAACTGCAAGTTTTGGGGTATTCTTTAAATTAGGGTCTTTTTCCAAGAATTATGGGAAACAATCTCTACACGCAAATGATCTGACATCTCTGAAGGTGAGAGATCCCCAGTGTAGTTTACAAAATTAAATGCAATGCAAGGGAGTGTGGAAGAATTGTTTGGAAATGGGAACCGAGAGGAAAACTAGGGCCTAACAGAAGTTTTGGCATTACAGAAGCTTGCTTGGGTGAGACACAGTTGTCACTTCCAGGATGGTTGGTATGCACCGACTCTGTTCCTCCACAGTTCCCTAGGCAACACAATCTGCCCTCCTCGCAGCTGCAAAGGGGAGTAACGGAGGATGGAGCGGAGCGAAGACCCCGCGGCCAAACTCTGTTGCACTCCCTGTGCTGGACCGCTGATAAGCCACACAGTAGCTGTCCAATGGGAGATATATGAAACAAGTCCGGTGCTGAGCCAGAAAAGTGGCAAATCACTCCTTTCGGATGAACTTTGCTTGAACTTTGCTCATTATATGCCCATTATAATGCCAAAACACACCTCCATCCCAAAAGTTACCCGCCTCCGAGGTATGACCACCCCTCACTGAGCATGTGCTCTAGATTTTCGATTGACTGTACCTTTAAATGAAAGCGAGAAACTTTTTCACCAATCAATAACAATATTAAGTATGACTCTAGTCACTCAAGTTCCACCTGAACGTAAAGAAAAGTATAAAAGGTGAACTAAGGATGAAGAACTCGGGGGGAAGATTCCATTGTAGCTCTTGGGACAGTCGACGGGCTGATCCCCCTTCCCTCCCCTCGGGCTGAGATGCCGCCTGAGAAGACTAAGAACTTGAGGGGGGAAGACTCCATCGTAACTCTTGGGTTAGTCAATGCGCTGATTACCCTTCCCTCCCCTCGGACTGGAACATCGCCTGAGAAGACTAACAACTGAGAGGGAAGAATCCATCATCACTCTTGGGTCAGTTGACCGGCTGATCCCCCTTCCCTCCCCTCGGGTTGAGACGCCGCCTGAGGAGACTCGAGACTGAGAGCCCTCTCCCATCTTCTGGGGTGAGTGATGATTGCACATTTGTACATCACAGCTAGCTAAAAACCCCACGCTGTAGTAGAGAATTTCCTGTACTGACATCCGAAACCTGCTTTGTAAATGTTGCATTTCAATAAATCATGCTATTCCTGAAATCAACTACTTGTTTGGGGGGAGGCGATCGGACCTACGGTCCACGGACTGTTCGTGAATCCAATACTGCCAGAATTGAGCTTATAGTTGATGACTCTATTTGGGAACTCAATTCGCTCCTAGGAAGGCGATCGGACCTACGGTCCATAGACTGTTTGTGAATTCGATACTAATTTGATATCTCCTTCCCCCCCACCACCACTACGGCTTTCAAACTGCAACACATTTGACAGGGAGGAGTAAATTATACCCAATTTCTTTCCATAAATTTATATCAGTAAGAGTTTTGATAGCGGATATTACTTTATTTGACGATCTGTGTTCTCCATGCACACATGCTGTGGAGGGACTGTCGTCCACTTTTCTGCTTCTATCACCATTGCTTCAGCATCCATCAGTCCAAATCCATAGAGGTGGCTCACTGCAAGGTACAAACAGAATGCTTTCAATTATAGCATAAAATCTTTCCATTCATCAGAGAATAATTCTAGAGACTCATCCTAATGACAACTGCTTCTTTTCTATTTACTTGCTTTGTCTCAAAGCTAAAAAATCTCTTTGCCAGAAACAGTAAAGACTGTATCTAGTTTGTTCACTGAATCTGTTCACTGCTTTATTACAGAAGTAGCCAATGACCAGCATGAATAACACCACGTTACCACAAAGAGGGTGGACCAGAACTGCAGGGTGCACAGTTGCCTCTGCCATTTATCTGCTTGACTTAATTCATCTTAGTCCTCTTATATGACACAATGTTAGAAGATATGTAGCACCAGAGAAGGGTTATATGTTATTCAAATAACAAACACACACACACACACACAAATATCGAAGGAACATTTTACCACTATCCATGTAGCCAGCTAGATCCTATATACAAACTTGTCTGCATGAGGAGGGAGAAAAAATATGTTTTTTGAAATCCAAGGCTTTAAGGCTAATCTGGTTTTCATGCAGATCATGTGTCAGAAAGGATTCAGAGGATTCCATCCAAAAAAAAAAAAAACCAACAATCTTGTCAAAAAACAGTTCAAAGCATAAAAATAATTAGTGTGTAAGGATCTCATCTTCCAAATATATCAATATCTAATACTGTCTGAAACTGCCAAATGAAGAGAGTTCTTCAGTGGAAAGTCCTGTAAGGCATAATGACTATGTAATGAACTGGTTTTCTTCCTATCTCCTACCCCTTCAACTCTACACTTAAGTGCACAGAGCACAGAAATGTTAATTTGGAGAAAATTAAACACAGGTCTCCTGCCAAATGAGGCAGGTACTGTTTTCAGAAATGAAACAATAAGACTAGTATATATTAGGATAATTATATTCAGCCATTCTTCCCACAAAAAAAATAACAAAAAGACAGGGAAAGAGAATTTCTATTTTATATGTGGGTGGACCAGGCAGAAGAAGCAGAAGAAGGATGAGGAAGGCTTAGATGGAGAAATTCTTCATTCTCTAAAGAGGGTCTCTGTGATTGGGAAGCTCCCTGGTCATTCACATTGTCTTGCAAAAAGAGCATCTTCTGATCAGAGCATGTTTATCTGTGCAGTCATCCATCTATTTTTACACTGCAACAAACACTCTGATATTTAAAAATTTGGTTGATAATCATTGTGTTTGCTCTAAAGAACAGTGGGAGGAATGACATTAAATCCCACGGTCAGTAACAGTCACTTACAACATTATTAGCACTACAGCACTATTTTTAACAATGGAGGATTACATTTGCATGAATGGAAAAATCTTTAGATTGGAAAACACATCTCTTCGTCCAGAAAGGAAGCAACCTGTACAGGAACAGCAACCTATACAGCAACAACAGGCCCTTGTTGGGCCTGTTTAGCTTGAAGAAGAGAAGGCTGAGAGGGTATATGATTAACATGTATAAGTACATGAAGGGGGAATGTAGGGAGGAAGGGGCCAAGCTCTTCTCATTGGTGGCCAGTGACAGGACAAGGGGTAATGGGTCCAAGCTGAAACACAGGAAGTTCCATCTCCATGTGAGGAGGAACTTCTTCACTGTTAGGGTGACAGAGCCCTGGGACAGGCTGCCCAGGGAGGTTGTGGAGTCTCCTTCTCTGGAGGTCTTCAAAACCTGCCTGGATGTCACCCTGTTCCACGTGCTCTAGGTGTCCCTGCTGAAGCAGGGGGGTTGGACTAGATGATCTCTAGAGGTCCCTTCCAACCTTAACCATTCTGTAACCATTCTGTAGTGGCTTTCATGCTTTCATTTTTCATACAGGAGAAAACTTTACCACTCCAGGTTTTGGGGTTGTGTTAATTGTCCATGACAATTATGATATTTAATGCTTAAACTGTCTCACATGGAGAGCAGAGGTGGGAGTAAGAAGCTCTGCACCTGTTTGTTTTTGTTTTAATAGTTGTAACACAAATATCTTTTTTTTTTTTCTTGAAAGACATTCCCATTCAAATAAAAACATCCTACCAGTCAAGGGTGCTCCTAAAATTTTCTGCATGCATTTGTCTCTCTTCAGCATTTGCACTTCAATGCCTTTGATCCAGTGGGCTGGTTAGCAGCTGCAGGTACTGAGACAGGCCCATTATTTTCGAAGACTAAATAATAGGAATTTGAGAAACCATCACTGAGTTAACAAAAGTACTAACTCTCCTGCGTTTCAGAGAAGAAAACAGATTTTGCCTCCTACTGCCTTCAAATTCTGCCCCTTCATCTGTTGGTGCTGCTGTGGGCTTTTTGCTGGGCTGCCTTTCCCAGAGGCACAAATATTTTCTGGTGAATATCTGGAACTGCCACACATTTGTATGCAACTGGTACTGAGCTCATTTCTGTTATCACAAATAGAAAAGCAGTATTTGAAAGATACTGATGATTTCCAGGATGAGATAAGGTGCATGCAAGCACAAAAATGCCCCAGGACCCTGCTTGCACATAGCCACCTCCGTGCTCTTTGCATTATCACTGCTTTGAACTAACATTGCATTCTGTTGCTAGAAATCCCTGAGCATGTTCACAGGGGTGTAGGGCATCCATTCAGAGATGGAAGAAGAACCTGAGGTTGGTGAAACATAAGCTGACAGCTAAGGGACAGCCTGTTGTTGTCACTAAGTTGAAGGGCTACAAACTGTGACCTCTCAGGGCTCACAGCATCCATGGGCAGAACTGCCCTTGAATCCTCCCTCTACCTAGCCAGCAATGCAAACTGATCCACTCCTATTTCTGCAAAATCACAGGCAGATGCAGAGCTTTACAGACACAGGAGAAGTTTCAGAGAAAAACTTGCCTCCTGGAACACAAGGTAAATATTGAGTTTTAGCTGATCCCTTTATTTTTATTATTATTTAAAAAATAACATTTCTAGAGACCAAAGTTCATTTATTTATCCCTAGAGCAGTTCCTCTATTAGCCCAGCATGAAATCAAGGCCTGCTCAGCTGTTGCATAGACTTTTCCAACATTTCCCTTTGTTTTTGCCTGAAATTCCTATTGAAAATTCAATAACTTTCTTATTAATATACAAAGAGGATGTAAAGCTACACCTGAATCTAAAGTCAGAATACATACCCCGCTTTACTAAGAGAAATATGAACTGCTGGTATTCATATTTCTATGCCTCAGTACAGCTAAACTCAATCTGTTATGCTGCAGTTTTAATATCCTATCATCAGGATGTTTCATCAATAGTTAGATGCTAAGCTTCCCTTGCTATTCTGCTCATCTGACAAAAAAAAAACACTGCAGACTACTCTCCTCTCAATATTTTGGGGATTTTAATTTTCTGTACCCTAAAAGCCGCATTGGAAATACAAATATTTTCTGGCATCTGTGATGATTTTGTATACATATAACAAATACTAAAGCAGTAGGAGAGAGAATCTATAACAATTATAGTGTTTCAAACCAGAAAGACACAACTATGCCAAGCTAGATTCAGGTGTTTGCTATGTAAATTGTTACAGTTGCCCATTTATGATAACTTAGGATCTCATCCAAAATGGGAGCTACAAAATTAGAGTCTAAAATACACATTATATTTTGTTTCTCTTAGATGCTGCTTAGCAAGACTGGAAGACATGCAACTACCATTTTTTTCTTTGGACTTTTGGACTGGTCTTCTGTCATTCTATGTTGTAACTCAGTTTTGTTTGTGTACATGTGTGTGTGCATGCAGAGAGAAAGATACTTCTCCAGTAAGTTTTTAATGGTTATGTAGTCATCTGCAACAAAGGGCTTAAAATGCATTACTCTGTTAAGTACTTGAGTCTGAGCTTGTTTCTGCAAATTTATTAGTGCTGCACACATTTATCAAGGAGAGATGATCATGGGTAAGTTTTTCTAGCACTATGGTCAGAGCAAACAGCCTTTTTTTTTTTTTACATCTGATTAGGGAATGAATACAGTAGCCTTTATTGCTCTATTTGGCTCTTTATTGCTTTGTTTCAGATTCTGTGTTTTTTGTATGCTGATGACAGATAATGTGCTGGCAACTGTGTACTTGCCAACATAGATGCCAAAATATCTGTGTTTTAACAGCTGTGAAAAGCTTTTAATTTCTACTCTGTTTGCTTTCTTGTCCTTCTCAAAAGGAATTTCAGTATTTCTTCCTAGTCATATGACCACAGTCAATATTTGCTTCAGTTATTATTTGATCCTAAACCAATATTTATTTTACATTTGACAGTTCATTTGCAAACATAGAGCTCTAATTCTACATTAATTTAAGTTTCTCTCATTTGCTTGGTATATCAACATGCTTCTAAATACAAATAGGAATGATAAGAGGATGTGATTTATGAAACACATAACTGCTATATAGGCCCATAATGTGCAAGAACTTTCTTTTTTTTTTGCTCTTTGTTGTATAACCAACTCCCTCATTCTTTTTAGACTTAGCACAATATATGCATTTTTATATCTTTGTACAGAACCAAAACCCAAATTTTTCTACCTAAAGTCAAAGCAAACAACAAACCTAGTCCTCCTTCCCCACATAGTTCACCTAAAGATTCTACCTCTAAAGATTCATCAGGGAGAGAAGAAAATTGAATTCTTACTCTTACATTGCACCAGAGAATGATTTAAGGGACAGAATGTTGCCCAATAAATTTGTTATAAAAGTGGCTGTAGGAAAGATTCACAATGAGAAATCAAGGGACTTCTATTTCTAGAAACATGCTAACAGAATATTTTAAAATTGTTTTTATTAGACTTCCAGATGTGTTCAGCTGATGAGACTTTGCATCCACATAAAAACACCTAAAACCCATCACCTTACGACATAGGAAATGAAAGTCAAGATTGCATTTGCATTCACATCCTGGCAGCAATGATCTTTTTCAGGAGCTGAAAACACATATGCTACTTAAGCAGGGAAATATTGGTTGACTAAAAGGACTAAGAGCAAAAGCTTCTTTTGGGTTGTCAGATTGGGCTAATAATGACAGCAAGTCCCACCCAAATACTTTCCTCTCTGACAAGGACTAGCAGCCTTATGGCAGAGGTTGCTAGTCTTGGGATTTAGACACCCATGGTCACCACCAAACACCTGTGTGTACTTGGCGTGGCCTTACCAAGTCCCCTGCTTCCCACAGCAAGCCTGTTATCAGCACACAGTTTAGTTTACAGAGCTAGATTACATATCTGCAAAATAGGTCAACAGTCCTCAGAGCACATAGGATCTACTGTGCTTTGCATACAAGGACATTTCTGTCAGCATCACCAAAAGCACTGGCACACTTTGCTGAAAACCTCAGCTGACTGGTTTACCTCTACTGCTGAAGGAGCAGGGTTGTGATAGAAACTGAAAACCTGACTACTACTTGATGGTGATTGTGAAGACAGACAAGCTGCTGCTTCTCTTGAGTTTCTGCAATGGGAATTGGCTATAAATCATAAAGACTCTGCTGAAAACATTTATGTCACTTAAAATGAGCCATCTTGTGTGAATGTAATAAAGCCAAGGATTATGTGTATTTAAAAGGGGATTACAGCTTGATGAAATAAGGTTGATGAAGGTACATCTATAGTAATGGAAGCTATAATTTTTAAACTCATCAATAGTCACTGTATGTTGTATTTTACCAAAATGCACAAAGATCCATTGGAAAACATGTCAGTTTACAATTTTTCTCTAATCAGAACAAGCCATTTGGTGACTGCACCAATGCTTTTTATAAAAATGCACTCATTTCCTTTATATAGGAGCAAATTTACCCTTAGAGATACATTTAGGATTCCCTAACAATTTAAAAGCAGCTAAATGCACAAGTCATTTTACCCTATCAAATAATAAAAAACTCCTTTAGGTGAGTGTCTGCCTGGTAGGTTTCATGCCAGAGCAAATGATGACAGATGAGTTAAGGAACTATAAGAGAAAATGCTGACAGATTGTTAGCAGGAGACACAAAGTTACCATTTCTGTGCTGTCAGATGAATCAGATATGCGATGCTTGCTCTGTCTTGCACAACAGCCATGTCTGTTCAGAGCTGTCTGTGCTCTGGAGAGATATTCATGCTCAAGCTAATTCATGACTGAGTAAAGGGATGCAGCAAATTTCAGCAGAGGAAGGATATACATAAATGTGCCCACAGTTGTAATGAAGTGTCTTGCAAATTATTTAATACCAATTTCAGTAATTTTTAGAGTTGAAATTATATCAACTTTTCCCCAAAGCACAGAAAATATTAATTAACTAAATAGACTTCACACTATCTCAGTAATGCTATACCGTAGATACAGATCAAGAACCTGAGGTAAAAACCTAGAGTTGAATAATTGACCAAGATCACACAGACAGTAACACCAGTAACAGACCTTACGGATTAATGTTGTAATGTTGTAATTACTGAAAACGTACTGGAACAGCGCAACACCAACAAAAAACTTTTGTGTCCCCAAAGGCAAATGTTGGTTGTTTAAAAAGACACAACAACTACTCTCTACACAAACATTCATGAAACATTTGCTATGGATGTATATGAGAGTGGCTAGGTATTTGCCTATAACATTCCTCATAAGTGCATTACTTTATAAGTTAGAAGATAAAGAGGTCATGCCACTTCATATAACTTTCAAGGCTTTTCTTCTAAAATGTGGCCTTCATTGTTTATAAATAAAGCATTCTGCTTTGCAGAATTACATCAGTTTATCTTTCACTTTTTATTTCAATTATCCTGTGTTTTATTTGCTTAACACTCCAAACTGGAAATCCAAATTTCACATTAAGTGATTGACTCTGAAGTTATGTGTCCACAGGGGAAGACTCTGTTTCTCCATTTTTCCCTGCCCGCCCCTCCCCCCTCCACATGTTTGCAGACTTTTTCAAAAGGTCTAAGTTGGGCTTATTAAAATAAAAATTTCAAAGGTTATCATTCACATGGTCTATGCGCTGTTACTATTGTTAGTCCACTTGGCAATGTCTGGAAAACTAGGAATTGCAGAGTATAGTAACTCTACATAGCTTTGCATCTAGGACAGATGGACACAAGTCTGCCAGTGTCTTAGTGATCTTATATGTCTTTCAACTGAAAGCAAAGTTGGGTGGATCTCATATTGTGCTAGGAAAAAAGAAAAATAACCTCAATAACAATGATTTAGGCTTCAGAATCCAATATATTTTCCAGCTACCTTTCCCAAATCCCAAGGAGATTTTTCAGGTCTCACTCAAGGCTAGCAGAGTTGAGATACCAGGCAATTTCTTTGGGTCTAAAATATGAAACGCTGAAAAATTCCCAATGCAATTCTAATGCTACATTTTTAATAGCACATTTAAAAAATATTATTCACAGTTGCCAACTGGGAAAGGAAACAAAAAACACCTAGAAGGGCTACAATGACCAGAAAATAAAAAGCCATAATCATTTTACACTTTCTGACAAAAAAAAAATATATTTTTATGCCCCTTTTCCTCAACTATCTTCATTTCCAAATCCCACCTCCAATGTTTTCTCTATCAATGCTCTCAATAAGCAATGATAAAGGGTCATGGTATTGACCCTGTTGGTCCTATGATATTTAAATATGCTTGTGAGATTCCTGAGGATACACACCTTTTCCTATCACACATACTCTGTCAATGCTTGGGAGAGACAGGGTAACACTTCTGCTCACTGTTAGATTTGCTATTAATTTTAGCTGGTTTGCTTTTGTTTTCCTGGTACTAAACTGAAATCCACTCTGTGCTTAAACAACTTCTAAGCAGGGGCCACAAGGTGAAAAGTTTTCAGATAAAACTAAGCAATCTAACTAATATAAGATTAATGCTTAGCTATGCAAGTGAGTGCCAACATCTCCCTAAGACTTGAAATCCGCATAGGTTGAAGACTTGGTCACATATGACATAAAATATGTCTGGAATATCTTTCCAAAGATGTATTTCCTTTTCCAGACCATTGTTCTCAGTTGCCTATTCAAGGTTCTGGTTTGTGTGGCTCACATTTGGAAATGGCATGTTAAATACTTGTTTCTTGATAAACATAATTTCCATAATCTTAAAATCCTGAGGCTTAATGTCTGATGAACAGGACTTCAGAGCCCAGATTCTCTTGATGTATCATTAGACCAGTAGTTTAAAGAATGACACTTACTGAGGCTGAAGCCTTTTTCAAGGACTAGCATGTTTGGAAGCAAAACCTAGCTTAACAGGATTGCCTGAAAGGCGTAGAGCCATAGAAATAACTCTGTATCATGGCTTATTAGTGAAGCCAAGGTCCTGCTGAGAGGGGCAGGTGGCCAGAGGACATGGTAATCCTGGTGAGGAAACATTGCCTGGAGCCAACAGAGCACAGAGAGAGTAAGAGAAAAAAAATAATGACAAAAAAACAAAAAAAAAAAAAAAAAAAAGTAATACAAAAATTCATGAGTCTAGCTGGCACATAGTTTGCTCCTCTCTTACAAAGTAAGACCGATGCAATTTTATGTGACTAGTGTCACGTAACCAACTACCCATAACTGAGTTCTTACAACAGCTAGACTCAAAATCCATATTCCACTTGCTCCATGCACCATGTCTATGGGCTGTAGGGGTGGGTAGGACTTGATATTGGCTCTTAGCGCTGTGTTCATATCACCTGAAATCCCTAGGACTAGAATTTGAAAGGTATTTTGATATATGTACAGTTTTGGTTGATCTCAATTCCTAGAGTGTTTTCAAGAGTCTTATATCAGTTTCTAAAAATGATTTCAAAATGAAATTTAAAATTATTATTTAAAATATGCAACAGAGTGTAGCTTATTTCTCTTCTCTGACATGTACACACTCCTTCTTTGGAGATCTTTAAAACCCGCTTGGATGCAGCCCTGTACCACGTGCTCTAGGTGACCCTGTGTGTGCAGGGGGGTTGGACTAGATGACCTCTGAGGTCCCTTCCAACCTTAAGCATTCTATGATTCTATGATTCTACACGCAGTTGTGCAGATTCTCTCACTAGTGTCTGAATTTGTGTCTGGCTACTGGTTGCCTTGCAGCATTTTAAATTTGACCAATCATAGGAACAGAGATACTCTAATCTCTTCATCATTCTTAGAATTGGTAATGCTCTGCTTATAACAAGAATAATCACCAGTTTTATTAAACACTATGATTAAACAATTATATTCAAAGGTCATAAAACATTAAGGTTAAGATGAAACATTAAAACTCCTAATGTAGCCATCTGTGATACTTTGTCTAATCCAAATGAATGAGATTTAGCTCTGTTAATCTATTATTCCCTTGCAAACCACATTGCTCTCGGCTTCTGTAGGAAGAATACCTCCCCAAGGCCTAGAAATGGCCTGAAATGGAAAAAAAAAAAAAAAAGTGACTAGTTTTGATTTCCCTTTATCTTTCATTGACATTTTATTACATTGTATTAAATGTTATTATCTACACTTTGTGGCCAGGAAGAGTGAATGATGTTTTCTAAAATCCAAAAGCAAATTAATGGTATCCCTTCCCTCCAAATGGTCTGCTTCCCCAGAGAACTTTCTTTGACAGTATGTGGAGCTTCAATTACATACAAAGAATTGTTCAGATGATTTGATAATTGTTCTTAAAACTGCAGTATTTCATTTGGCTTCTTTCAACCTAGAAACTAGTTGGAATGAATGCTTTTTATGAATGCAGGGGCAAGCTCTATTGTTGATCAAACAATTGGCAGAACAAGGAGTGGTTGCATGCCACTGTCATAGAAGAAAGAGAGCAACAGATCTGGTATCTTCACAAAAAGAGGAGAGATGTTCTATAGCTTTTTTTTTTTTTTCCAAATTATTGGTTAATTAAACACTTTAATTCTAAAAAACATTATTTTGAATCCAAGTTGAGCATAACATATCTCTTTACTAGGGTAAAATTATATGTACAAATGACTAGACCAAAAAAAGAAAAAGAGTATTCAAGGCTTTCTTTTGGAGAGTAACAGTTAATAAATTCCTGTGTAGAGATATGTGCTGGCTGAGAATGAAACAAAGACTAAAAAATTAACAAGAAAAAACTCTTGCTCATTCCTGGCCTTATTCTGATGAATGCTGCTTACTTGTCAGAAAATGAAACAAATAACTGCTCTTGCTTTGGCAAATCACTGGCTAGCTCAAGTGCTTTTCATGAATTAATCTTTCTTTTTATTAATGCAAGATAGAAAAGATGGAGATCTTGCAACAAATAATGACGTGAGCTCCTTCTGTGTGTGCTCTGCAAGGGAGAAATAATGCAAGTGACTATAGTGAGGTTTGGTCACAGAATCATAGAATGGGTGAGGTTGGAAAGAACCTCTAGAGATCATCTAGTCCAACCCCTTTCTCCAGCAGGGACACCTAGAGCATGTGGCACAGGGTGGCATCCAGGCGGGTTTTGAAGACCTCCAGAGAAGGAGACTCCACAATCTCCCTGGGCAGTCTGTGCCAGTACTCTGTTACCCTCACAGTAAAGAAGTTCTTCCTCACATGCAGATGGAACTTCACATGCAGATGGTACTCATTACCCCTTGTCCTGTCACTGTCCACCACTGAGAAGAGTTTGGCCCCATCTTCTTTACATTCTCCCCTCAGGTATTTGCACATGTTGATCAGATTCCCTCTCAACCTTTTCTTCTCCAGGCTAAACAGGCCTAACTCGCTTAGTCTTTCCTCATACAAGAGATGCTCCAGTCCCTTAATCATCCTTGTCACTCTATGCTGGAACCTCTCTAGAAGTTCCATGTGCCTCTTGTACTGGGGAGCCCTGAACTTATCTATGTTCATAATTTTGCACAAATGGAGAATAAACCTTTTTCATCCCTTTTCCTCACTATATATCTGCTACAACAAATATTAAAACGTGGATCTCCCAGGATTCATATTAAGCTAGCTGCAGTGGCGAAACAGCACAAGTCCTGCTACTGATGCTACTATTGCTGGGGTATTAGTGCGACTTCTCCAGTAACAAGTGAGAGCTGCTGTGAAATGTATCATACAGTGTTTGCTTCTCTCAGGAAATAAGTGGAAAAACACAAAAAGACTTTTTTTTTTTTTGAAAGTGAGCTGGAGGAAAAAAAAAGAGCCCTCTATTTAATACTATTTGAAAACTATTTCAATTTCAGATAGCTCCAACAAAATCTCTTGGTGGATCGAGAACTGGCTGGACGGCAGAGCTCAGAGGGTGGTGATAAATGGGGCAGAGTCCAGTTGGAGGCCTGTGGCCAGTGGTGTCCCCCAGGG